>BRDA01007516.1:72003-115750 GCA_036984385.1 Crenuchus spilurus | reverse complement strand
GTGCACAGTACAGGAGGAAGTGTTGATGGTGTGAATATACTGGACTCAGAAGACAATTGGAATTTCTGTAATTTTAGAAACGGGGTTACTGGTGGATGACCTTTATTGGTGGATGACTGAGTTATATTTACTGCGAATTTCATCACCAGACCTTCATTAGTATTTACGTTATTCACCATCGTTTTGGTAAAATGAGACGCCCTGTATAAACCCGTACATGTACTCTTGTTTGTCAACATATATTCTATCACTTCAGGAAGTAACTTACCTCTCTTAGGCATTTACTCAGGCACAGGCCAGCCCCCAACTCCTGATAACTAGACATACCCTAGCTTAAGACTAATCATGTCTCCCTGATGTTATATTACATTGTTTATTTTCACCTTCACCATATACAAATACTGTATGAACAAAATCTGTACAGTAGCAGTCACATACTTCAGATGCTTGTCCAGTACCTTTCTCCAAGATAGGTGACAAACACTGACACCAATGTTTTCTTTTATTATTGTTATTATTAGCAACTAGATGTAGCTCTAACTTTACACTGTACCATCCATTCTGACATTTCAAAAAAAATGCGTCATTGCAAAAAATAGTAACATGCAATGTTTCAAAAATGCGTCATTAATCACATTACTCCATTGTCACATAGAAATAATCATTTAAAACGAAGTCATTTTGGAATTTTTTTTTTTCATTATTAAAGAATTTCTTTTTAAACTCCTACACATTCTTTCAACAGCGTTGGTCTCGTTAAGGTTGTAAACATTACAGCATTTTGTTTTGCTCCTTTAGATGGGTGCATATCATTCTTTTTTTTTCTTCGAAGACTTGATAAGCAATCATACATTGTAATTGTCTTTGGGCTCCTTAAAAAGCATGAGGGAGAGCTGGATTGTGATTCTGCGAAATCACAAAAAGTAAGGTAGATCATGTAGAGACACCCTGAGAATCACTGGTCTGTATTTGTCTTACGTTCTCCTTTTTTTAAAACATTTTTTTTCCCTTTTTCTTAATTTAGAATTGTCAGATTGGGCGTGGCCCCGGCAGCCGATAAAGGATGGGTGGCGAGTCATGAGGGGAGGGAGGTTGACTGGCAACCGCCTCCTCTGGAGGCATGGAGACAGAGTTAAGGTGGATCTGGTCGAGTAGTATGTTATCGATGAGAACATCACATGGTGTGGAGAGTGTGGCGGGGGGAGGGGGGGATGACTCGGAGGGGGTAAGGTAGTGGTGGAGAGTGGTTGGGAAAGGGGAGGTTATGGACGACCAAAAAATCAACTAGGCTCACACGATGGGGGGTTTCAGCTATAACAACAGCAGGTTCCATTGGTAAATGGAAACCCAACACGTTTTAGCTTTTGTGAACAGGGGACATAACAACCACCCACCCAAGCCTGTCACAGCAGTTGCATCCATTCCCTCACACACACACACACACACACACACACTCTCTCTCTCTCACATGCATCATGGTCCCTCCAAGACTGAGCACATGGTTTCAGGCACAAACTTGCAATGTGTTACTTGATGAGATTGAGTGTAGTGGGAGGTGAAGAATAAGACAACAGAAGACAGGTGATGCTAAAATGAACATTTATAATGACTGTTGTTGCTGTCGGAAGAAAAAAAAAAAATCTTAAAAAACGACTTAATATATATTAGCACTAAATTGCTGACTTCACTGGTAATCCACAAGTCAAGAAACACAACTCACTATTGTTTTTACAAACACAATGCTACAATTACATTAAATATTCAATACTTTTTTAAGTCAGTTAATGAATGGTGTTAAAAGAAACCACTAAAATACTAAAAAACAAAACAGTAATTCATCTTTCCAGTCATTCCCCTTTTCTAGTTGTTGTCATTTATTAATAATGTAGAGTAGTTTGAAAATAAATAAGCTCATGAAGGGTTATCAGAAAATAAAGCTGGCAGCATAGAAACATTAGATGTGGAGCTTTAATCATGACTCATGGAAATGGCCAATCGTAATCGCAGATGGACCGACTGACTAATGGACACAGTTGACACATCTGATATGTACAAGGAGCTCACACGACTGTTCAGGTATGAAACCGTCTACTGTAATTGTTAGTAGCACAAAACATGATGGTTTTTCAATAGCGAGAGATGTCTGATATGGACTGGAAGTGAGTTGTACATGAGGTTGATGAGCCAAGCATGTCTTCGTCTTCCAATCTGGCGCAACACCTGTGAGACTAACTAAAGGTGATAAACATTAGCTGTCTATAGAAGTGAAGCTAATTTAAGCCAGCGAGTGATACAGCAGGGATGTGGAGCTGACGTTAACGTCCATAAAGTGGATGCACGTCTGAACCGGCCCTTTGGAAATGAAAACGATGGATGCCCTTTTAGAAGAGCTGCCTTGGATTGTTCTATTAACCTCAAGCTCGAACGCCACCATCGATCTACTCTAGCATTGCTTCTCGGAGACCTCCACAAAACGTGATTTTATGCTGCCAGCCCCATTCTGTTGAACACGCTTCTGGTTACAGTTCAACAAAATCTGACAAAGAATATTTACAATGAGAGGAAAAAATGAAGTTGTGGAGAAGCAGTTTGGAGCTCGTTTATATATGTTTCTTGTTTTGTTTTGTTTTTTTATTCTTTATCTCTGAGAATTGTCCCCAATGATGATTTTAACCAAAAAAAAAAGAAAGAAAAAAAGAAAAAAAAGGGAAAAGAAAAAGAAATCAATCCAATCATGAACTATAATTGCACAGTCTCAAAGGTTTGGAGATGGAATGGAGAGATTTTAAGTCCAAACAGTTGATGAACACAGAAGGGGAGGAAGAAGGTCAATAAAGTTCATGAGGGGTGAAAAGTTCAAAGTTCAGAAGACAGAAGATGGCTGCGCAGCTGACGTTTACACTCCTCAGCTTTTTTTTTTCTTTTTTTTTTGAGCATGTTTCTATGTTAAAGAAAAAAAAACTGTCATTGAAATGATTTTTTTTTTGTTTTGTTGTCATTTTTAATGTTTCCCATCGAAAAAATCAAATGGAGAGACTTGGGGGTGAGGAGAGTGACAAGTGCCCCCAACAGTATGGCACACAATCAGTGATGTCCTGGAGGTTGAAGAGATGACAGAGAATTAGGAAAAGCAGTTTATGAGAGGTAGCCAGCCTTTTTTTACCATGTTATTCCAGGTCTCGCTTTTTGATTTTGGATTTTTTTTGGGGGGGTAATGTTGAGGCATCATGACTGACATCATGTTATGGAGGAACATGCTGGCTTCATGGGTGCGTCCGATGGATGTCCAACATACAAGAGAACTCAAAAAGTTTGGAATGGTACTGTTGTTGTTTGGCACTCAGGAGAAAGTCTGGGAGGGTGTGAGGGAGAGGTCGGCAGAAGTGTGGGTAGTGGTTGGAAAAAGGGGGGCAGTGAAAAGTGCAAAAGGGGGAAAGGGGGGAGTAAACAGGATATATATGAATGACTTTTTGTTGTTATACTTGGTCTAGGTTAGAGAGTGTCGTACAAATAAGAACAGGTAAATCAAAAAGAGAGAAAAGAACAGTGATATGACAAATGTGTTCTAACGTTGCTGGTGCTTCGATGGGTACAAAGCTTAAGAGTGACCCCAGGGTTCTTCCCTGATGGTGGGGAGAGGGGACAGGGTGGCTTAATTTGGGGGCGTTGTGGGCTGCTGGAAGAGCGTGACGCTCTATCCGTTGGCCCGCATAAAAGCAACAACCTTCTCGACACTAAACCATAAGTTTGCATTCATCTTCACTCGACCGCATGTGACAAAGCTGCCAAACTGAGCAACATGGAGACAAAACTGTTCACCGACAGAGCCACGACATGTCCACATACACACAAAAAAGCTGCTAAAAGCATGTGAGCACACAGAAAACCCTCCCTTCAAGAACTTTCCCACAAAATAAAAACAGTTTAGCGTGGTAGTGCAACGAATTTAGAGTTTCCTTCTCTTTTTTAATTTTTTAAAATTACTACTAAAACAAAAATTCAACAAGGTGCGTCTCCAATTCCTGTCCTTTGTCCTGCGGAAGCTGTCCAGCCTAGATGATCAGGACATTTAGCCATGCTGTTCATGCATAATATCAGCATTCTCTTAGTGGCACCTCGGATATCGAAATAAGAGCATTTGCACGTCCTCTGCTCACTAATGCACACTGGGGGTGAAGCGGAAATGATCTAACAAAATATCTACTAATCAGAGACAAATGAGAAGTCGCAAAAGCTGGCTAGCAGAGACAGAGGGGTCGTACGTGACACTCATTCAGTGTCATGGAGAATTTGGGCTGTCGTTGTGGATTATAAAGTGCATATTGTCATAGAGAATGGGGCGGAGTTTAATGTAGTTATGAGGTAAGAAGCCAAAGAAAAGTACAGGGCAGCCTAAATGATGTTAGTATTGGCACACAATATACAAAAAAACACATCATGCTGTAAAAGTCATGACTGAAAGAGTGATATGCAAACTTATGTAGTGGTGGGAACATTCAAGGACAGGACCCTGGTTTTAGAACGAAAAAACTGGATTTTTCACCCAAATTTTTATTGTTTTTTTTTTTTTTTTTTTTGCTATGAATTTATTAATTAGTCATAAAAATCACAATCACAACATGGACAATTAATTGTTTCCTCTTAAAACGTTTTGCCTCTCGAGCCTGTGGCCAAAAAGTGCAAACTAAAATCAAAAAATGCACAAACTATGACTATGTATGAATGGTTCTGGTTCCTGCAGATGGGACAACTAAAATGTCTCAGCTTGGTCTTCGCCGAACTGAAAGACAGGTTAGAATGTGTAAATCAAAGTCATCTCCAATGCTCTAAATGTTGGCATGCAAAGATTTGTCCTCAAAATGAACGCACATTTGCCTAATTTTTTAGATTTTTTTATACTTTTTGTTTCTTGACGTTTTTTCATTTTTTTAATCCACGCTTCACTTTGATATCATGCAATATAGACGTGCAAAAAAGATAACATCTATCTTCACAAAATACATTTTCAGAACTAGAAAAGGCTGTATTAAGAATGCTGATAACTTATTAAACTCTAACCATGCTAGCCTAAGTCTACGGCAGTCTTCTAGCCCCATTAATGTAGCATTAATGGCCACATGGCACTATATGCATTTGGTGAGCAAGACGACTCCCTCGTCACACCTTCCTCGTCGTAGTTATTGAGGGGGTAGAAAACTTAATAGCACTAATGTCTATTTTGCTCCTACTAGTTTTAAAAATGGTCACCATCACCCCTGCTAGTTATAACTGGTTTGGCACTTTTCACATTTTTTAATTTATAAAAGTAAGTCTTCTTGTAACTATTGGTGTTTTAAACACATTTACAGCTGTTGGATCTGTAAATATCTATTTTGGCACAGGTTCATCTGTTTAATATAGCAATGATTTGTTTTTCTTTATTCTCATCACGTAGCGTTTTATTACACCTCTTAGAACTAGCACATCTTGCTAAACAACTGACCAGATATGTTTATCTTAAATTTTTAGTACGTCACTTATTCGATAGCAGCATCTTCACAACTTAAAAAATATTAAAATATGCAAACCTACTCAACACCGAAGTAAATCCAAAAGCTCCTACACAGACAGAATTAAAGACAAGACAGGACGACATGCTACTACGTATATTGCTTCCAGTACTCATCACATTTTATCTGTTTTCCCGGTTAACTAACGAAAGGAAAAATGCCGATGCCCCCGTATAACGATGCTCTAAGTACTGAAAAAATAAAATCCCAACTGAAAGAGGAAGCTGCGCCTAAGCACACTACGTTGGCACCTTTTTCTTAAGTTCACATTGAGATTTCACAGTAATATCTTCATCTTATTCATCTGCAGATAAGCCTCCTCACTCTTTTGTTTCTCCCCGAAATAAAATGCCAGTGTGTGTGGTGTGGAGTGTGTGTGTGGTGGGTTGTTTATGTTGATTCTTGTGTGTTTGATTCTATTCTACGTACTGCACCAAGACCGAGACACAGATGCACTCTAAAATGCGGAGGCACTCTCTTTTCCTTCACTTCCTCAACTTTAGCTTTGCAGCCTTTTTTATGTTTTAATATCGGAAACAAGTCATTCCTCGTTTGGGAAACACATTAACACTACTGTCTACTGCAGCAGCTAGGTTCATTAGCAACTAGCATCATTAGTGCATGAAATCTCTACAACCACAGCCGTATCAGAATACTATGACCATTGGAATGAAGTCGGACCGGGATGTCACAGATGCCAACAGTGTTTGTAAACATAAGTGAGCACACTAGTCAGTTGTAGCAGAGAGTAAAAACATCATCATGAGCAAAGGACGTGATGATTGATGTCCAAAGGGGCATGATAATAGGGTACCAAGCATGGTGGTGGTAGTATCTCGGAAACTGCTAACTCTGTAGGATGTTCTAGAGCCGCTGTAGTGAAGGACTGAGAATGGACTTTGAGTGCCTCCCAGCGGTGTCCCACAAACCTTCGATGCCTGGTGAGTGGTACACAGCAATCGATGGACCAGTGAACCTCTGTAATGAATGAGGAAAGTGTCAGCGATGACCATTGAACACTCCAAACCAAGGGTTAACTATTGGTGGTCATAACATTCTGACAGGACTGCGTAGGTACTCTGGCTTTCAGCTCCCATGCAACCTCACCGCCCTTAGCCTACATGGATCAGCCCTGTTGTACTACGACAATGAAGCTAAACACGGTCCCGTTTCCCTTTTTCAAAGAGTGGACCTGCGGTGTAGTCTAGTGCAAGCGCTACACAGCAACATCTTAGGACACATCTTCTCTTTCGTAGAGTCGTTGTTTCGTGAAAGGGCAAGCAAAACATGCACTGTAGCACCAGACATCGCCACCCATGGAGAGATGTGAGAGAAGGGGGTCTCTGGGTTGATGTGTCAAAATGGGGTGCACGAAGGTAAAGAGGGGTTGAGAAGAGGTGAGGGAAGTGAATGGTATTAGATGGGAATAAAGAAGCCTCCTTACCAAATCGGTTCAGATATACCCTCCCTGCTGCTCCAATAGCAATTGAGAGGAAGACAGTCATTGTCAACACTGGCTGCCTAGATTCAGCTGTGGTTCTGGTTTTAACTTCTGCTTCCTTACGTAGCTCCAGTCTGTCTGAAGTGAGAGTATATAAAAGCTCAACGCAAAAGCCTGGCCAGTTCGGATATGGCTGGGAGTAGTCTTGATATGTATTTTGGAGTATTCCTTTTCTCTCCCCTTCTTGTTGTCTCATTATTCCTGCCATAACGGTTAGCGTGAAGAACCATGGGCCATTTAAGCTGTGGGGATGCTACCTTAGGGTTATTCAACGCTCCTTTTCTAAGTCTATCCTAGATTGGTGTCATTTTGACCCCCCCCATGTACATTCTTCTGACGAGATGTTTTAAAACGGCTTGTTTTTGATGCGAAACCCTGACTTCTGGGCCTTCAAGCACGGCCTCCACACTTCACAGTGCATTAAGACGAAATTCAGTGTATTCTAAAACCAAAAGAAAACGCAGTACTACAGGACGTTTTAGCAGCACACATGTTGCACATCGTCAGGTCTGATGAGCACACGGAGTTCTTTTCAACAGTCTGCCAAAGTAGTGATTCCTCTCTTAATTACCGTTAATCGGCTCCACTCAGAACTGCAGGATTCTTTCTTTCCCGCGCCATTAAAATGCCTTTCACCGGTAAGACGGCGGCTCCTCCGGGCACACTGCGAACTCCCTGTGCTCATCGGAACTGAGATTTTGTTCACGTTTATAGTTGTTCAGTAGTATGTGTCCGCAAAGAGGCCGAGCTCTGAGGGACATCTATGTTTGATAAGAAACATCTACGCAAGTCTTCCATAGCCACCAGTAGGAGATTTGAGCAGATGTTTCCATCTCAGCTCGCTCAAAAGTGCAACACACTTCTAATACAGGAGGTCATTTAAAAAAAGAACGTCTCAGATCCAGTCCGTAAAGGGCCTTGATCACATGACAGAGGCTTTTTGTTCGTGATATGGGTACACTCCCTTGGACTTGTGCAAAAACCTACATTCTCGTTCTACAATTCGATATGTGTGTAGTCCCACTACCCTCAGGTATACGTTAATTCCCTTTTTGTAGTGTGTGTGTGTGTGTGTGTGTGTGTGTGTTCCATATGTTAATATCACTGTACAGTACGTCATATCTGACCCCTCCTCCTGTTCTCTTCGATGGTGCCGACGGCGCGGTTGTCACTGGACTTTAAATAAGACATATATTACACTGTGACACACTATTCAATCCACTTAAATAAAAAACTAAATCCAAAATATTGTCTTTACATTCATGTCAACCTGAATTCACAGATTAAGAAACAAAAAATGAAAATACCTCAGTCCTTATGGGTGAACTTATATTAATAAATAATGTTGATGGTGATGATATTCTTGTAAGAGTAGTACTAATAGTAATAATAGTATTTAATACAAGACTGCACACCGCATAGAGAAGTTACAATCTCTTGGTGCTCTGGTACCAACTTGAGATTCTGACCCAAGTCGGTGCGTTATGCATCCTCGCCCCATAAACTTCCCTTACTCTAGCAACATCTGTAGTAGCATCAAATGGCATGCACCTGGTTAACGGGGAAACCCAGGTTTTTATGCTAGTGGTGCAGTGAGAGATGCTACTGCAGCCTCTCATCTCCCTTTCCAGCCCACCCTGAGCAGTGCAGGGGCAGCCGGCCGGGAATTAGGGGGCTGGGGCGATGGGTAGTGTGGTATGGGGTGCCACTGACTAGGGGAAATTCTGCCTTAGGCCTGAAAAACCAAGCACTTGTTTGCAGTCTCATCAGACCCACATAAAAGGGGGAGAAGGAACGTGGGCGAGGGGGAGGGGGCGGGTGTTTAAACTGAGGAGCCAAAAAAGTAAAGAAAAAATCTCGTCAGCTAGGAAGGGATGGGGATGGGGAAAGGGCTGTTTCCAGGGAGGTTGAAGTCCAACCGCTCCACCCTGTTCTCCCCAACCCCACGCCACCCCCTCACCCTACCCGTCTGCTGGGAGCTGCAGTGCGGAAGCATGCCAGTCTGAAATACCGTTGTCCAGAAAAAACAAAACAAAACAAAAAGAAAAGAAAAGAACAAAAAAAAAACAAAATTCAACCAATAAAAAATCCCAAAAAAGATCAAAACTTAAGAAATAAACCCATATATACATTTTACACATTTTTTTTCTTGGTTTTGTCGGTTTGACTCATTCCTCTTCTTTCAGGATGGACTAGATTTTCCATCTTTTTTTTAATACTGAAATATGCACAAAGCTCGATGTTGATTTTCTTCAAAATTCTCGCCCTCCTTTCTCTTTCTCTGTATCTTTCCATCCCCCACTCTTTCTCTCTCCCTGTTTAGCCCACCTTCTGCGGATTGGTGGCCCTCACACCCTGCTCGTACGTGATTCGCTGGCTGATGAGATACTGGGCCGCTTGCGTGGCGGCGGGTGATCCCGTAATGGTAACTTTGCGGTTCCTGGTGCCAGGAACGAACTCTCCCTTTTTAGAGATCTGAATTCGGGCTCCCGTCAGTTCCTGGTACTCCACAAGCGTCTTGCCTCCCTTGCCCAAGATGGCTCCCACCAAATTCTCGGGCACGGCGATCTCCACCACGTCCTTGGCTCCCTCGGCCAGCTTCTCAGTGGCCAGCAGTGAGCTAGCAACAAGTGGCGAGGCGGCACTCAAGTAGCCATTGGTCGCTCCGGTGGCTGCGGCTAGTGAGCCCAGGGTGAAGCCTCCCAGGCCGGTGGCGGGGTGACCTGTGCTGGTGGAAGCGTCGTTGGCGTAGGATGCCAACAGGTTAGCTGCTGCTGCGGCAGCGGGGTTAGCGCTGGCTGCTACGGCGGCTAGGACTCCTGAAGCAGCTGCAGGGTTGAGTCCCAGGCCCAGGGAGTTGGTGTTGTATCCATAGCTGGCTAATGTGTTGAGGGCCGATGTGATGGCCAGGAGGTCGTTCCCTGAGAAGCTGGACATGGTGGCCGGGAAGGCGCCCACGCCTGCCAGGCTGGCTTGCCCCAGAAGGCTTGAGGCAGTGGCTGCGGCAGCAGCCGCAGCTGCCGGCATCACCTCGGCCGAATTAGCGTACGGGGAGCCGGTGGGGTTGGAGTTAGCCACGGGGCCCGAGATGTTGGAGTAGCTGATGTTGAGGCAGCTGCTGCTTTGTGGGTCTTCCTGAATTTTCTGCACAATTATCTCCACGGCCTTGCGATTCTGCTCAGGTTCTCCACTGATGGTGACCACACGCTCCTGCAGGTTGATGCCCTCTGGCTTCTGGGAAAGCTGCACCCAGGCACCGGACTGCTCCATCACGGCTTTTACTGTCGCTCCACCCTTACCGATGATCAGCCCTGCTGTGCTGTTGGGCACAATCAGCTTTGCCTGGAGAAGACATTAGAAAGCAGAATGTTAACATTCAGCGGTGGCGTGATTAGCGTTAGCTTAGCAGTGGGATGAAGCCTATTAAGCAAAACTTAGCCAACGGAAGTCTACGATTATTCCTGTATTTCTTTATAATTTTACTATGTACATACTGAACTGCAAAATCTTAAAGCAATGTAATTACAAAATGTTTTATTTATATTTTACACTCACTGGCCACTTCATTAGGTACACATAGCTTGTATCTACACTCAATGTCCATTTAGCTCCACTGGGCACACACTTTGTACTGTAGTCCATCTGTTCCTCTGTGTACTCTGTTTATCCGGTTCTTCAATAGTCACCCACAGATGACAGTGCAGATGACGCTGACGTGGTGGTGGTGTGTTAGTGTGTCACTATTGGAGTGCTGAGCTGCTGTCTCTGACTTTACATCTACAAAGTGGACCAACAAGGTAGGTGTGTCTAATAGAGGACAGTGAGTGGACACAGTGTTTAACATCTCCAGCAGCTCTAACACACCACCACCACATCAGTGTCACTGAGAATGATCACCAGCTCTGTGGGGGTCCTGATTACTGAAGAACAGGGTAAACAAAGTACACAGAGAAACAGATGGACTACAAAGTGCACCTGTATGGTCAGTGGAGCTAAAACAGACTAAAACAGTGTAGATACCAGGCGTGTAATGAAGTGTAGGCATACATGTAATTATTCTTATTTACTTCTTTTTCCACTTGCAAGCAAAATGTGTTCTCATCTGAAAGTTTAGAATATGTACTGTTATCTGAGCTATGAGCGAGAAACTATTTGCCATAATGTAAGTAGAGCCACACCAAAGCACTTACATCACGCAGCTGAATTTAATTTAGCCAGGCAGTGAACTGAGATCATTTTGTACTGACTTGATTTCTGGCTCAAACCTGTGATGAACAATTGCCCTTCTAGATGAAAAAAAAACAACAGGAGAAGTATAAACAATGGTTGCCAGGGTTTCTTCTCGAGCCTGCAATGTGTTTGACTTGGGACTCATGTATGACATTCATCTGGGCACACAAAGTTCTCTGAGCATATTGATCTTATTAAAACAGGGTTAAATTCATTCTGCTCGAGAACAAACATGTTCAGGCATTTTGAGTCACTGTAGAGATGATGTCAGGAAAAACAGAGCTTAGTGTTCCTGTTGGATGAGAGGCTTCCTCATCTCCCTACCTTGTCCATGCAAGACAAGCTGCCAAGTCGAAGTGAATATGTAGGCCCGAACGATTCAAGGAATGTACTGAATTGTGATTTTTTTTAAAAATATTAATATTATCAGAGATTTAAATTGTGATTATTTTCTTAAATGTTTTCTCACTGTTCACGTGCTCCCCATTCAAAAAAAGTCCAGTGTTCATACTCTGTATGTATTGAGAAACAATAATGTTCCAGCTAGTCAGGCGCTTGTGCACAGGACGGGGGGAAGGGGAGGGTCAGCGGTGAAGACCCGTGTAAACACTGGTGCGGAGTTTGGATGGCAAAGAGACCTCAGAATGCTGAAATGCATGAAAATGTGTCCCTATTCCTGCTTCATAGGTGGAGACCATTGACGTACACAAAGCTCAGTAACAGACTGGTTAACACTGCAGGATTTTTCACGTTTTTCTGTCCTTGATCGTTGTTAGTCATAAAGGCACCCAAACACCATCTGCACTGTGGCACCACAAACTTTAAGAGTAACACACTTGACCAATGGCTCAGAGTCTCAAAACCTTGCGGGAGTTTCTCGAGAACTAGATGTAAACAAACATGGCAGATGACAGTGAAACTATTTCAGTGGTAGGAAAAGGATGTTAAACTATAACAGCTCACTTTATAAACACACTCCACAAGTCCACCTCCCTCAGCATTTACCCACTTTTAACTTCTCCTGTACACACTGACAGTCCAGTTCAGTTCAGCTCTGATTGGCTGATGGTCTTTCAGGCATGACGTCATCATGACATCACCAGAGAATCATCTTCTACTACAGGACACTGAGTCTAAAACATGTTTAATATTTACGATTCTCAATGGGGAGCAGCCCTGACTGCACGGGGAGAAGATCAAAGGGGTAAAGACCAGATTATAGACCCCACACTACAGGATCACCCTGAAGTCAGGAGAACAAATCAGCCTGATTATCCTGTCGTGTGAGCCAGGCTTTAGGCTTAATGTCGGCGATTTTGATACTTTTTGGTTGTGTGTACGTAAAAGAGGTCGAATGAAACACCTTCAGTCTAAAATAAACATGTTTATTCACAGTTTTATAGAAAACAGCCCAGAGGATGGCAAGTGAAGTCTCCAAAAAAAAAACAACAAAAACAAATAAATGGATATTATAGGACCGAGAAAGAGAAGTGAGTGAGGTTTTTTTTCTCGTCCTCGTGCTTTCTGAGCTGTGAATCACCGGGTAAAAAGAGGCTCCTCGTGAAAAGCATCGGCTCCCAGGGGTCAGCGTTTCCATGGCAACTCAACTCCAGCATTCAAGGGGGACTGAAAGGGAGTCGGTACGGCGCGTAGCAACCAACCACCCTTTTACACAGACACACACACACACACACACACATACTTACACACATATACGCACCTGTGCACATATAAACACAGCCATGCTCTGAAAAAAACACCTCCCAGTTATATTAGAGAACAACTATAGACACACACTGACCCACATCAGTCCTTAACTAACAAAAACAGCCCTGATATTGTTCTGAGGATCAAGAGGTGATTTTTTAAAAATATCTAAACAATGCCACGATTTGATTGGACCGTATTTCACTTCCTACAAGCAATGCATCTTATAATAAACAGAACCAGGGATAAGACAAAAGCTTAGTCCTTTAATCAGGGTACACGTACACATTCATATGTCTAGTATATTACATGGATTTGAGGTTCTAGATGGAATAACAGAAGTGCAGACGTTCTGACAGTTAATTAGTTCCGTTTCATATCATGAAAAGCCCGAGTCTAATAGCAGCGCTTCCACAATGCTGGATTCGGAGTATTTGCACACTGTCAAAATGACAGATAGGGAGAGGAAAACACTTCAAAAAAGATGGGAGGAGTGGGCTGACGGAGCCAAGAGGGAGGTGTGTGTGTGTGTGTGTGCGAGTGAACAAAGCAAGGGAATGGAGGGAAAGGAGGCTGAGTGGGGAAAGAAGGGGGAGGTGATTGGCTCAGTCTTACGCTTGTTTCTTTTGTGTGCTCTTGTTTTGTTCCCTCTTTCACTTTCTGCACCAAGGTCTGCTGCAGTGTGCTGCCCACAGACCAGCGTTTCCAGAGGCTGCTCAGCTCCGTGCCACAGCCTTATCTCAAGTGCATTTGCACACAAATGAAAAAAAAACTGACGGCAGGACTCCCACATTCATTTTGTTTCTCAGCACCGACAAAGCCCGCTGAACCGGTTTTCAGCCAAGTGCTCTTTTCACGGCACATCGATAAATGCTTTTTGTTTAAGCATCACCGTCATTTCCCAGCGTAAAGCATCTCCCCTTCAGCCCGGTAACCTACAGAACCATCTCATTCCCATTAAGAGTCAACACTAGAGTAACCAGATGCTGTGTGTTCTGCACGTTCATTATTTCCTGAATGTTTAATTGCACTAGTGCACCTCCCAAAATTCTGAAAATGGTGAAAAATTTCATGCAAAAAGGTCCAATTATCATATTTCAAGCCTTGTTGATGAGGCTTATAGCTTATTCAGCATCTCAAATTATTACATTTTTAAAAATTACTATTCAAATAGTGTCAACATAAATATTTGACATGTAATGAGTGAACAATTAACAGTGAACTTATCCCAAATATTCCCATTTTTTACACATACGACACTGAAAAATCCTGTCCGAGTTAATCTCCGGTGAACCTCTCTACCGATATCTCATCACTCGCTGCTTTTTTTCTTTAAAGCACACATTCATCAGGCAAAATGCTGATGAAAAGGAGCCCTCGCTGCTGGTGGGTGTAAGAAACAAGCAATGCAGAGAAATACGGAGCTTGATTGAGCTGAAAGCCTCTGAGCACAGAGACGGCAGGATGATCACCCCCCCACCCTTGTGCTACAGAAGAGTGATAGAGTGAGAGAGACGAAGAATAGAGTGTGCAAGACGACAAAGGGATGAAGAGGAGGAGGGTAAGTGAGATGTAGTGCTGACCTCGAGTCAGTATCACGATTGATTGAACATTTTACCTCGATTACGATTAATGAGCAATTATTTTTTCCGTCGCTACAGCCGAGATCTTTCCAAACAACAGACTCGGCATTTCTCTTTCCAGTTGGTGTTTATTCCTTGTCGCAGACTGGATGGGGCGGAGTCACGTGACTACAGTAGTATGTTTTTAAAGAGACAGTACATGAAAAAAAAGTATAATAAGAAAAATAACTGGCACGTCAGAGCGTCTGATTAATTGATTTTCAATCACGTGAAAGCGAAAGTGACACATTGACCGTTGTGATTGCACATGCGGAGGTATTTAACCCATCTTGTTGTAGTCTCTGTTCGGGTCTCGTTTATTGTCTCTGATCATCCTTTGTTCTTGTTTATCTGTGTCCATGTGCTTTTGTTTACATTCTGGTCCAAATGCTTGTGCCTCCCTAGACACGCCCCTGTCTGCTGTCATGTTCTCTTATGTTTGCACCCGTCCTTGTCCTGATTACCCTGCGTATGTTTTTCTGTGTTCCCAGTTTGGTCTCATCACACCCTAATTCTTAGCGTTCTAGATAGCGGTCCTATCTACGGTGCCCGGGGAGCAGTTAGGGGTTAGGTGCCTTGCTCGATGGCACTTCAGTCATATTTTCAAGAGATGACGACCTTCTTGTCATAAGGTTGGTTCTTTATCCAAGACCACGGCTGTCCCCGTAATTATTAATTAATTAATTAATTAACTAATTAATGAGCTGCCCAGTCCTAGTGACATGAAAGTCTGAGATGAGTGTGTGAAAATGGGAGAAGACTGCAGCTCTGCTACCATTCACATGGGATCACTAGCGCACATTGTGAGGATGTGTGTGGGGGCTGTTGTGAGTAACGGGTTATAAAAGGCAGGTCAGCCGTGAAGGACACGTACGTATCACACTGCTGGTGAAAGTTTTTCAGGCGATACTTTCTGTCCTTACTCTGGCTGCTTCACAAAACAAAACTAATGAGTCCCAACATCCGAACCCAGCACAAACGCACCAAAGGCTATGGCTTCTTTCTGCTTAGCTTTTGCTGAAGCTGCAAATGAGCCCCCCTGAGCCTGTGTAGTAGCTGATCTAACTACACCCTGTAGCAGACTACACACAGCATGCAAAACAAGCTCTCTGTAAACTCCAACCACCGCTGCCCATGTAAACAGAGCAACATCATGACTAAACCCAAATACCTCTCCGACCCCCCAGCCAGAGGCTTTAGACAATAACCTCCAAACCCATCCCGCCCAGCTGGAGAACACAGCAACTGCGCCACCACCTCCCTCACACACCCCACCTCTGTCCCCCAGGGTGGTGCCTGACTCCACAGCCGAAGCCGTTTGCACTTTGAAGTCTTAAGCGCTCGACTTTGGGTTAATCGCCTGTCTCCTGATCCGGGGGCTTACTCGCCCATCTCTCACTCGCTGCATCGGCCTCAGTTTGTGTGCCCTGACTGCTGGCATTAACGTAGAAAACACACACACACACCTCACTCCGGCTGGTTAAAAATACACCCTGTCCTCCTCCTCACCTCCACTGTCTGAAGGCTGGTTGTGGCTGCTGTTCTCTACTGAGGTCCTGAACAGGACTTCACGTAGAAACACTCACTGTGGCCATCAAACATGCCCTGCGGGCACCTGCTTGACTTTCCTTGTCGTTTTTCATTCCGAATGAAAGTCGGGAAAGTTTCTAGCTGGGAGGATTACTTGTGCCTGTCATTTCTATTCCTCTCTCCATCCATCGCTCGGAACTTCTTCAATTTCTTTAAAGGCACCGTACACGATTCTGGAGAATGATTGTTGATATTTTAACTCGACGGCAAAGCAAACGCACCCCTCCTTCAGAAGCTCCGCCCCCAAAATTCATGAACGAGCCAAGCTAATGAGTAATTAGGCCATGTAATTAGCTAGATGTGTTGTGATTATCACAATAATACTGAGCTATTTGTTTGAAACATCAAAAATAAGTCAATACTTCTAACACATCGAGCAGAAAGAGCAACACCTTCATCCATTTTCATGCCTTTCAGCATTTAAAGGTCTTCCCTACTGCCCCTCCCCTTCCCCCTGTCCTGTGCATGAGCAGCAGTGCCCCCTGTTGCTGACTGGTGGGAATACTGCTGTCAGAGCCACTTTGTTTCCTATTTAATAAACCAGGGCTGAGTACGAACATCAGACTTTTTTCCATGAAACATTTGCTAAATGTAAAAAGTGTACTGGATTGAAATTGTGTACAGTACCTTTAAATTAATATTCACATGTCCTAAATGTAGGGGATCTGCCAAGGCATGTCTGAGCTCTGAAATCAGCTTAAAGCATCATGCCAACCTCATGCCAACTTGCCCTAAACCCACTTGAAAGTCATTTGGCGTTCTGACACAGTGGCACAAAGTGCTCGTAGAATGAACACACCAACAAAACTCCTACGACCCCAGTTATAATAACTCAGTCATGTTCTCGATTGGCCACTTGGGGCATCTTCCACTATAGATGGAAAGGCATAACCGTGAGAGACCTGGAGACAATTCTAACTTTATTGGGTCTATTCAGCATCATTCAGTTCAGCATTTCAAGGTGGTACAAACTGGAAAGTGGACCACAGTGAAATGAATCTATATCTTTTTCTCATACGTACATAAGGTCCCGTACCCGTTACCCTATACCTCAGCTCGGCTGTGCATTAAGAGACTTCTAGCAGAACTACAAGTGATGATGGTTCTAAAAATAGTCCGGTCTGCTCAGGCCATTTCCAAAACAGAGTCTCTTCACTCCCAATGAGCCAAGCCTGCTTTACAGCTGCATCCACAATGCCTCACATGCTGTTTTTAGTTGTTCTTAAAATGCTGTCATGAGGCAGGATATCTGGAATTACCCAATTAATTATCAGGGCAGTATATAAACTGTAATCAATGAAATCAGCTGAGCTTGTGTAGATTTAGGATGGATCCAGAGACTGTAGGATTCAGTAATCAGTTCATCTTTTTTACAGCATCCCAGCGGAGTAGATTGTGATGGATTAGGGACTTGGTTACGGCTTTATTAAGAAAGCAGCCAGGTGAAAATTTTGCATGTTGGTGCATCATCAGTAGAACTCTCATCCTATTCTGTAGAGCACTTACACATAATGTGACATTATTCCACGTTTTTGTTTTAATGTTGATCAGTTTGGCTTATAGGTCATGAAAATCTGAAATCCCAAAGCCATCAGCTGGTCCAGAATGCAGCTGCTCGGCTGGTCTTCAATCAGCCCAAGTTCTCTCACATCACTGCACTGCTGTGTTCACTTCACTGGCTTCCTGTAGCTGCTCACATCACATTCTAAACCCTGATGCTCACCTACAAAGCAAGAAATGGTCTAATACCTAATGGTAATGGTCAAGTCTTGAGTCGCACCCCAAACCCTTAGAGCTTCTAGTACAGCTCGGCTTGACCCGCCATCCTTCAAGACACGTGAAGACTGGCATCAAGACTCTTCTCTGTCCTGGCACCCAGGTGGTGAACAAACTCCCACTAGTTGTTCTAACAGCAGAGTCGCTCACAGTCTTCACACACAGACTGAAGAGCATCTCTGTGTGGAGCACTTAAGCAGCACTAGTTTAAACTCTTATTGTAAAGCTGTAAAGCTCTTATATTGTGTATTATTGTGTCTCTTTCCTTCTTTCTAGGTATTAGTGATGGTTTAGTTCTAACAGTGTCTGAACTGAAGACTAGTCTGGACTCTAACCTGTCTGTACTAGCTGAGATCATTCTCTTAATGTAAACAAAACACTGTTGTACGTCACTCTGGATACAGCGCCTAATGCAATAAATGTAAATGTAAATGAGATGCCCAGCGGCTGCCCACAGTGCCAACACTACTACTAATCAAAGGCTTGAAATATATGACTTTTTCATGTAATAAAATATGACCGTTTATTTAATTTATGAACAAAAATGAACTTTTTCAATGATAGTTTCTCATTTTTTGTTGTATGAGTGGATTATGGAGCTTCAAATGATGGTAGGTTTTAGTAAAGCAGATAATGAATGTTATATAAGCAACAACTGTCTTGAAGTCGCAGTTATGACATGTCGTATTCCCGTCAGACGTCCTCTGACTTCCACACTTGGCAGTACACAACATTAAAGCCATTCTTTATAAATGTATATTTCATGAGGGTTTGATTTATTATTCATATTTCTTGCGTTTTTAGACAGATCGTGTTCTGCATTCATCAAAGAATTCCACAACTCACATCCCCGGGGGTCAGAGATGATCAGAAGGTGTGCACACGCGAGATAAGATACTGTTACACACATATAGAAGGACTAGGCACTGCTGCGTTTAACTGGTATTTTGATAGAAGCGGTTTGTGAGAAAAGGGAGGGGAAACTCGAGAATTTGGGCTGGAGTTCTGACCGGATTGGCTAATGGAGCCTGAAGCCCCGCCCCCTTTTTGAATGATAAATGAGTGAGTCGTCATGGATAGTCAGAAGAACTGGGAGGTGCCAGGTTGGTGGTGGGTGTGTCAGAATGAGAGGCGGAGTTATGTGGTCCGCCTCCCAAACTTCTGTTACTACATCATTTACTTTGACTTTAATATATGCATTTCAGGCCCAATTTCAGGCCCTCAGCATGTTTCAGGTGTTATTTTGTCACGTTCTTCCTCTAAACACATCTTAAGGTGTGTAGCAGTACAGGGTTGTCATTGCATTTTTGTCTCTGAATCCTCCAACATTCTCTAATGAGGACAGATCAGGACTGTAGACAGGCTAGTGCGGTACCCTCTTCTTCCACAGACACGCCATTGTAATATGTGCAGAATGTGGTCTTGTTAAAAAATACAGGAAGTCCCTGGTAAAGATGTGGTCTTGAAAGGCAGCATAATCTGCTCTAAAATCTCGACACGGACACAAACTCCACACCATGGCAGACCCTGGTTCAGACACAACCCCCACAGGTCAGTGAGCTAGCTAAGATTACCTTACAAAAACTGATGACACTAAAATATTTGCATATTTGATAACCTTTGAAGGAAAGAATCATCTACCATCTTTAAATGATTTTCTTAAGGATGGTTTCAGATGCTCTGAGAACACAAAAATAAAGTCAAAATATCCACAACAGTGGCAGTCAGAGCAGCAGGAGCACTTCCTGCATCACAAACCTTTTCCCCAACATGACAACACACTGTACACACACACACACAGCCAACTCCTTCCTTCCTCCAAGAGGAGACGTGAGCCCAACATTTTGGGCTGCACTTCCTTGTCAGACAACTAATGTTGTGTTAGGCTTTCTCTGCACCAACTGCTCTCCAAATTGGATCGATACTCCACGGAGAGAGAGAGAGAGTGACCTTTTTCGCAGCCGGCTGATGGATCCGAAGGTTAAAAACGGCATAAAATATTTCAGGCTGGCTCTAGCCCTCCGGAGACCGGGCAGGACAGAGCAGCGTGGGGCGGGTCAGATAGGAGGGATTTTTTTTTCATTTTGGATGTTATAGCAATTTTCCTGATGTCGCTTTTAATTTAGCAGACGAGCGTGCCACATTCTGGTGTCTCACTCGTGTGTGTGTGTGTGTGTGTGTGTGTGTGTGTGTCTTAGCATCGCTCCAATGAGATCTCTTATTAGATTCAAGATGCTGGATAATTAAATAGGAGGAACGGGAGGTTTAAAATAGCATAACCACTGAAGGCAATCCCCATCATCAGTGCAGTAGAGGGAAGACTGGTTATATTAATGAAAAACACCACCTGAGCATGTTTTTTTCTTCTTCTGTGTAAAAGACCAATAAGAAATGAATTGGCATCTGTGTGCTGACTGGCTGTCCTGTACATATTGTTTTATATGTAGTTGATCTTTAACTTTATAAAACATGCTGCATTCACAAATACGGTGTTTAATTGAAATGAGCAGTTGTGTCACATTAACATAGTGAAAATATATATATTTATTTATATTTATGAGAAACAATAATGACATCTATATAGACAAAGACAAAAGAGGTAGTGCTCAGCCATGATGAGTGTGCACAGAGTCAACGATATTCTATAAATCTTATATTGACCCATGTGATCCATCCATCCATCCATATTACACACACATGGATGTTTGTATATATGTATGCTTATATGTATATATATAATATATTATATGTATATATATATATGTATATGTATATGTATATTATATTATATGTATTATATATATATATATATATATATATATATATATATATATATATATATATATATATATATATATATATATATGTATGTACGCATGTATGTATGTATGTATGTATGTATGTGTGTATGTGTGTGTTTATGTATGTATGTATCTTTGTATATGAGTGTGTATGTATGTATGTACGTATGTATGTATGTGTTTACGTATGTATGTATGTATGTATATGAGTGTGTTTATGTATTTATGTTTGTATGTATGTATGTGTGTTTATGTATGTATGAGTGTGTTTATGTATTTATGTATATATGTATGTATGTTTGTATGTATGTATGTGTTTACATATGTATGTTTGTATGTGTGTGTTTATGTATGTATGAGTGTATTTATGTATGTATGAGTATGTTTACGTACGTACGTATGTGTTTTTGTATGTATGTATGTATATGAGTGTCTTTATGTATGTATGTATGTGTTTATGTATGTATGTATGTATGAGTGTGTTTACGTATGTATGTATGTATGTATGTATGTATGTGTTTGTATGTATGAGTGTGTTTACGTATGTATGTATGTGTTTATGTATGTATGTATGTATATGAGTGTATTTATGTATGTATGAATGTGTTTATGTGTGTACATATGTGTTTATGTATGTATGTATGTATGTATATGAGTGTGTTAATGTATATATGTATGTGTTTATGTATGTATGTAAGTATGTATGTATATGAGTGTGTTTACATATTTATGTATATATGTATGTATGTGTTTATGTATGTATGTGTTTATGTATGTATGTTTGTATGTATGTATGTATATGAGTGTGTTTATGTATGTATGTATGTATGTATATGAGTGTGTTAATGTATATATGTATGTGTTTATGTATGTATGTAAGTATGTATGTATATGAGTGTGTTTACATATTTATGTATATATGTATGTATGTATATGAGTGTGTTTACATATTTATGTATATATGTATGTATGTTTGTATGTATGTATGTATATGAGTGTGTTTATGTATGTATGTATGTATATAGGTCTATATAGGTATTGGACAGTCATTCATCCCCTAATGGTGGCTTTGGTGCCGGGACCTGTCAGTGTATGAGCACAAGTATGGGTGTATCTAGTCTGTGTGTATGTATATGTTGGTGCACATTTGTTTGTACTTGTGTGTATTTCTGTAATAAAAAAGAAAAATAATAATGACATCTAGTGAAACTTATACATATGATTGGGATCAGTCAGAATTACAAATTTAGTTCAGTTTAGACATAAATGTCAACAATGACAAACACAGTGCCTATTCCCTCAGCGTTTTACTGAAAGTACCAAAACATCCTACTGAACAGGGAGCCAAAATCACACCAGGGGCTCTTCTGCAGGCCGTTTTACACACTGTTGCATTTCTTGCAACTACCTGCACTGCAATTAAGCTTTTCTAATAATAAAGCCGCTCTCTTAGCCAGTGCAATCACAATCCTCCTGGAGTCACGACAAGTCCTGATTTCCTGTACACTTAAGAGCTACTTCCTGTGCGGAGTGGGCAATAACAGGATGTGGGAAGCAGGTGGTGCTGGAGTGAGGAAGAGGTCAGAGGAAACCCAGCCTCGCCTGAGGAAGCCACTGCAACTGTGCAGTAAATGGAGGCACAAAATATAGCATGACTAGACTGATTTCAAATGATTACATGAACACAGCTTTTCCTCTCCTTACAGGGCGTCCTCAGCCTCCTCTGGAACGTCACAGAGGTCGAGGTAAAGGTAAGGAGAGTGCTGTAAGGAAGCTTAACTGGCATACTGAAATGTGAAGGTTTTATGACAAAATACTAGCTATTGTTATAAAAATGCCATCTGTATTCTGTCCACACTGTCAGTATCAGCTGTCTTAGCAGAGTTTGCAGATTTTTTATTTATGTTCGTCTGCAATAACAGAAAGACAACTTCCAGAATGAAAACCTAAAAGCCTACTTTGGTTATAATGGAAGTCAATGGAACCAGACGTCTGTAAGTCATTTTGGGCCATTTCAATGGTCATTGGGTCAATCCTCGGGTGATGAGCATCACAGTGGTTTAGGAGATATGATGGCTGTGACTGAGTGTTTCACTGGGTGCTGCTGTGCTTGCATGGGCTGGCATTCCTGTCACAGTATGGCCTTTAGATGAAGTTTGGTGTTTGCTGTACTCCTGCCTTGCCACCATTTGGCTGCGAGATTAGCGGCTGTCGATCCTGTCGGGAGGCTGGCAGCTGTTGCTTAACATGACTTCACATCTTATCTTACATCCCTCAGTCAGTGCGCTCCCTGGGGCGCACAGTAATGAGACACATGCCATGACAGCCGCGCTTCTGACAACAAGCACAGAAAATCAGAAACGGGCCCAATCGGCATTACGGTCGCAGACCCAGGCCATCGCCATCTGACTTGTGCCATTACAGCCCTGTGCAAATCAGCACATCAAAACAATACATCAATAAGTACCAGCCGGTTTGGAGATGTACAGCTTTTTTGCAGTAGCTTAACATTTAGAGATAATTAAATTGATGCTGATGTTGGCACGGCTTGGCCTCTCAGTACTAAGGTCTTGGGTTCGAGTCCCCATCTGGGTGGAGTTTCCCGTGTCTCTCCCCAAAGTCTGTAGTTTCCTCCCAAACATGGAGGCCAGGTGAATTGGTTACTCTAAATTGCCCTGGTATGTGTGTGCCTAGCAATACACTGGCACCCTGTCCTGGGTTTGGCTAAAATGGAGTGGAGGGGGCTGTGGGATCTCATCATGACCCTGCACTGGATTAATGGATGGATGCTGAAAATCTGGCAACAAATCGTATTAGTATATTATGGGCGGGGCAGCTGAGGTGACCGGAAGGTCGTCGGTCCAATCCCCTGAGCTGACATGACAAGACTGAACCGCCCTTGAGCAAGGCACCTAACCCTCAACTGCTGATCGGGCACCGTGGATAGGCAAGTGTGCTCCCTGCGCCCTACTGTGTGTTTCACTGCACGACAGGACATATTCCTCAGTGTGTGCATGCAGTGAGTCACGTGCAGCGTTCCAGCCGTTCTTGTATTTGGAGCGTAAGAATGAAAATGAAACGTGGAAAAGTGTTTTATACTCACTGACAGCAGTACAGTGATTTTTGTGAGCTGTAAGCACTTTCAATTCGTTGTGCCCATCAGTATTTTTGTGCACGTGGCTGCGTGTGGCAGAGCAGAGGCTGTGGAAGTGCACTGTTCCAGCAGCGACGAGGTGTGTTCCCTGTCTGATAACTCCTATAATTACATGCATTAATAATTAGGCTGACAGTTCTGCAGGAACAGGCAGCTTGCCCTTCCCATTAAGTTCTAGGAATCCAGGTTATGGCCCTGCTTTTACAGATACCGCCCCATAAGCATAAAGCACATCTTTAGGGGCTCACTCAACAGAGTTATTGTGACGGGGCGGAGATGCATCGCTGTTTTAAATTATGCACAGATGAGCGGCTCTGTCTGTTTTGTTCCTGAGGGGATTTCATTAAGAAAACGATAAATACGCAAGCGTGATCAATGCTGAAAACAATGCAGCAGCCTGCAGGATCAATGGAGCTTAATCATGAAGTGACAAACAGTAATAACTGCATAAAGAGGCGGCTGGGCACAATCAATGACTGGTCTAATCCTGCCATCCTCCCAATCTTTGCATGTTTGTCTGTTTGTAATACAGACGCCAAACTAAGAGGCTACGTTTATATCCGCTGAGAACAATGTTTACAAAGTGACTTCACATAATCAGATGTCGCTGCTCGGCCTCTTTTGTCCTTCTGACTTCCAAAACTGTGTTTACAAGATTTTGGGTTTATTGGTGGATGTTCCCCAGCCGGAGTCTTGCATCACTTTTAGCACTTTTCCAACAAATCCACATGAATGTAGCTATGAATCCGAGCGCTGAATCATAAAGAAATAGAATCAGAAGGCTGCATACACTCACTGGCCACTTCATTAGGTACACAGACCGTGTATCTCATTGTCCGTATTAGCTCCACTGAGCACTTTGTACAGACTGTTGTCCATCTGTTTCTCTGTGTACTTCTGTTAACCCACAGAGCAGGTGGAACATTCTCAGTGACACTGATGTGGTGGTGGTGTGTTAGAGCTGCTGGAGATGTTAAACACTGTGTCACTCACTGTCCTCTATTAGAGACTCCTACCTTGTTGGTCCAGCTTGTAGATGTAAAGTCAGAGTCAGAGAGCATAATTTGTCCTCCATCATTGGTGGACGCTGTTGGCATGACACACTAACACACCACCACCACGTCAGTGTCACTGAGAACAATCAATAACTGTAGATACAAGTGTACCTAATGAAGTGGCCAGTGAGTGTTTGAGAGGTGAGTGTGTGAGGAGTGGAAGTTAGATCTCACCTGTTTGATGCGGTCAGGGTTGACGGTGGTCTGTGGCTGAAGTATGCTGACCGGCTCTGTTTTCGGCGCACTCTGAGGCATCTCCCGAACCTTCTCGGCGATGAAGTCATGGACACTGTTCAGGGCCTCCACAGTGCCCTGGATCAAACACACACGCTCAGTCGTTCCTGGAAAAGAGAGGAAACGAGAGGAGAGTCAGCTTTTGCTCCATTAAAGCTAAAACATGTTGCCCTAAGAGGCCATGAGAATGCTATAGGATCTGTCGGAAACAGGAATTAGAGGATAGCAGGGAAGATAACGACTTCTGATACCTCGTCAGCTCTCTAAAGTCCGGCGTTTCCCAACTTTCCCAACATTTGTCCTGACGTTCCACTAGAGCTGGGCGATATGGCCAAAAATATTATCACGATAAATTTTTCTATATTGATCAATCTCGATAATTATCACGATATTACATTTTCTAACACTGTCATAGTTTTAAACATCTTTCTAAAAACATCAGACTAAACACATGAAATGTTACTGTTAAAAATATTAAAATGTTTATTGTCAGAACATAATATTGTAGCGTCCAGCTGGATGCGTTGAAAGGATGGACGAGGAAGACGTTTACAGTCGTCGCTTTATTGTTGAAACTTACGATTGCTGTCGGCCGCAGCCACTCCAAAATAACAACAGGCTAGAGAGCCAAGCTAACAGGCTAATGCTAGCACTCGGGCTGACACACACACACACACACACAGTGAGCCTCCCTCCTTCTCCTTCTCACACAAACAGACGAGCACACAGTGACCTTGCGCTCTCTCGCCCGCCCAATCACAGCTTATCTTAAACACAACAGTGCATTTTGGCGGCGCTGGTGAGGAGGAGCTAACAAGCAGCAGTATCAGACTTCTGAACTCGCTGTCAAGCTGCTTAGATGTTAATGCTTATCGAATTCTATTGTCCCGGCTTATCATCATCATTGAGGGAAAAATTATCGTAAAAAAATTCATTTTTCATTTTCAATTTCATTTTATCGCCCAGCACTACGTTCCACTGTCATTTTTCTTTGCATTGGCCACTAAATTGCCACAGTTTTGACACAGCTCGCAAGAACTCGAGTGGCATTAGCGCAGGGATTTGAACTCACGCCCTCCTGGCATCTTCCGGAGGGGGGGGCGGTGTTGGTGTTACGGCGGTTTGCGATAAAATATATTTTACGTTCTGCACAAAATACATATGATGCAATTTGGAAGAATGAAAAAGAATGACATATTATTGTCCTACCTTAACATAATCACACATTCTTTCTCTTAATGGCTTCAGTGGCGTAACATTTTCCCTTACATACACGTCCTCTTTAACCCCATAACCACTTAACGTTTATTCTTCAGATATTAATCTTCAGTCTCATTATTCAGAAGCTGCTGTTTAGCATCTCCAGTGAAACATGCAGTACAGAAGTGTGGGCCTAAATATAGGCCCGTGAGGTTTAAGGGATTAAATCAGCTCAAAGACCAGTTTTCTTTGAGATTCTGTGTTATTTAGTTTGGTGTGACATTATTTATAGAACAGCATGTCAGATGACCTTACAGAGGTTACAAATCTTCCTGGTCTGACACGGAGCAAATCCTTTTTAAGCAGGCGCGCCTTTAAAATATGATTGATACTTCATTGTTGTAGTGACTACAGATCCAGGGTTAGAGCATCTATTCACATAAGTACTACGGATCTACGTACATGTGGACTGGACTTATGAAAGCAGCTGCAATAACAGTCGTCTGGCAGTGCTACTATTTCTGTCAGTCTATTCACAGACGGTCTTCTATTAGCCGCCCAGAAGTCTCCATCTTTAATTAATTCTGATATGATATCAGATATCAACTCATGTTCTTTTAAGGGCAGAGAGTGTGTGTCCTCATTGGGACACAAATAGGGTACATGAACATTAGTGTGCGTGCGCACAATCGCCATTGTGTCAACGCGCAAGAAGAATTGGTACACTTCAGGCTTCCAAAATGTCTCTTAATCCTAAAGCACAGAGTACAAGCCGAGAGAGGGATGGAGTCACCCTCCCTCTAAAAGTCACATCATACGACATGCGGTAACGCATGTAGGCGTTTTGATCCCAGAATCAAAACAATAAACGCTAGAGATATAAATGACAGAGAGCGAGAGTGACTAACAACAAATAACAGACTGATCCTGAGCCAAGAACTCTCAGTCTTTTGGTCCCTGGGAGGGTGGGATGCAAATGGGCCCTTATCGGCCCAGCGCAGTAAGGCCTTCCGGCTTCCTCTAGCCTGCCATTGTTTTTCTGGAGTGAGTGTGATTGGGTCGGTTCCCAAATGGCTGCTCTATAAATATACCAAAACGTAGGAATATCAGACTTTGTGGATCATGTTCGGGGAGGAAAAAAAAGAGAAAAGAAAGCTTTGCTGAGCTCCCAACAGCTGGTGGCCCAAGAGTAATCTGGGATGGACCAATCAGAGAGGTAGATTATTAGAGCAGAGATCACCATTGTTTTGGCAGCAGGCTGAAAGGGGGGTGGGGTGTAAAGAGACACCAGTCTGACGGTAGAGCCAAACACTGGTTTGCTCAATCACTTCATAGTGGTACCAGTTTCATTCATCTCCTTGTTAACATAATAGACATTACAGTGGCTGACTGCACATAAATGCTCGACCAGTTACAGTCTAAGTAATGTTAGCATGCTAACATTCTGTTTCTCGTTGATGTGCTGACAGCCTGTTACACTTGGCAGGCGGTGACGAGTGTGTTATGAGATGCTGTGGGATGAAGAGGGGGGGCGCTAGAAGGTCAGCAGGCAGCCTCCCTCCCTGCAGGGGGAAGTGTCACATTGTGACAAACATTTAAGTTTCTATTCCACGCTGCACACTAAGAACGATGGCCAGTTGGCCGTAGCCAGAACCCCTGCCTCCGCCACGCACGGGATGGGAAAACCCTCAGCAATGTGCACAGGACGGTGTGAACAAAAGCCAGCTGGGTGGGCTGCAGTTGTGAAATTCATGGAGCGAACCTGAGCTGGGCGTACCAGGCCAGGGGTACAGAGGTGGTTCTAGATCTTAACCTACTGAAGAAATGGGCATGGTTAATCACATTCATCACTGGCCTATTCAGGTTTTTGAGCAAGTCGTGTATAATCTGGAATACATAAATCATTTCCATGTGACTGTTGACACCATTGATATATCTCATTAATCAAAGTGGAACCATGCAGAGACGTATTTCAGATAAAAATAGCATTTTTAAAATACATTTTATTAGTCCACATGGAAGCAGAACAGAGAGGACAGAAGTTTCAGAGATTAAACTTTAATTTAAAAAGTAGTTTGAGATTAAACTTCAGAAATTTCAGAGATTAAATTTTATTTAAATTTTTCAGAGATTAAACTTCAATTTAAAAAGTTTTAGATTAAACTTTAAAAGTTTCAGAGATTAAACTTTAATTTAAAAAGTTGTTTTAGAGATTAAACTAGAAGTTTCAGAGATTAAACTTTATTTTAAAAGTTTCAGAGATTAATCTTTAGAAGTTTCAGAGATTAAACTTTAATTTAAAAAGTAGTTTTAGAGATAAAACTTTAGAAGTTTCAGAGATTAAACTTTAATTAAAAAAGTTTCAGAGATTAAACTTTAATTTAAAAAGTTTCAGAGATTAAACTTTTGAAGTTTCAGAGATTAAACTTTAATTTCAAAAGTAGTTTGAGATTAAACTTCAGAAGTTTCAGAGATTAAATTTTTTAAATTTTCAGAGATTAAACTTCAATTTAAAAGTTTTAGATTAAAATTTAGAAATTTCAGAGATTAAACTTTAATTTAAAAAGTTGTTTTAGAGATTAAACTTTAGAAGTTTCAGAGATTAAATTTTAATTTTAAAAGTTTCAGAGATTAATCTTTAGAAGTTTCAGAGATTAAACTTTAATTTAAAAAGTAGTTTGAGATAAAACTTCAGAAGTTTCAGAGATTAAACTTTATTTAAAAATTTCAGAAATTAAGCTTCAATTTAAAAAGTTTTAGAGATTAAACTTGAGATGTTTCAGAGAATAAACTAATTAAAAAAGTTTCAGAGATTAAACTTTAATTTAAAAAGTTTCAAAGATTAAACTTTAGAAGTTTCAGAGATTAAACTTGAATTTAAAAAGTTTCAGAGATTAAAATGTAGTAGTTTCAGAGATTAAATTTTAGAATAGAAATTTAGTTCAAAAATTGAGATTTGAACTGCTTTTAGAGATGCACCTCCAGCATGCTGACTTTCTTAATTGGCTGCATCTTTCCTGATGCATGATTATTTTGTGCACTATCATGATGGTAGTACCATGGTACTAGAATGATAAAACTACAGTACAACTAGTTTAGTAAAGTAATACTGCTTATAGTAATAACTATGGTAAAAGTAACTGCATGATTGTAGTATTACCATTGTAATGCTAAAATAGCATTTTTAGAGTGTACATTTAGATACTGAGTTATTGTTAGTGTTCGAAGATAAATTAATCAGATATATTGGGTAAAAACAATCAAGTATAGATTACCTATGTTAGCTGTACACAATAAATTACTGTTTAACCTTCAGCTTTTATTCATATAAACTATATATATCAAAAATATTTCAAATCTCAAGCACCATTTGAAAAACAATGGCATGATTCTTACATGAAGGAATAACATCTGCTTTCAGCACAGCCTCAGAGTTGGCATTGGCCGTTGTGCAGGTTTTATACAATAGACTGGGGAATGCCACCAAGGCTCCTTGTGCTCTTGTTATAATTTGTATTTGGTGGACTCGCTAATTGGATGAGTCATATATTCCTCCCTCCTGGATGTTACATTGAGCTCCTCCTCTCTGGTCCTGCTACTGAGAACCTTTATAACCATTACAGTGAATCTGAATAAATAAACATGTATTATGATCATCAATGTAGTTAAAATAACCAAATTCCTATTCAGACTTTAAAGATCAGTTACAAAATACAAAGAGTTAAAACTCAAGGTCATAGTGTTTTTGTTTGTATGTGACATTGATTTATGGTATTTAGTGATGCCTTAAGATACAAATCATACAACTGTATGAGGTCAATTCTGGATTAGTCCACAGTGAGCATAACTTTTTCAAATTTTAATTTTCATTAAAACTGGTCAATTACCACACCTTAAGTTCTGTACAGCATCAACCAAAGTCTCCCAGTCACAGCAAACCAGGTGCAGCAACATGACAATTGGAAAATGTGACTTTCCAAGATAACATTTTAGTTCATAAAGTAGTTTCAGAGATTAAAATTTAGTGTCAACAAAGTTTCAGAGATTAAAATTTAGTGTAAACAAAGTATCAGAGATTACCCTTTAGTATAAACAAATTTTCAAAGACTAAATTTTAGTGTAAACAAAGTTTCAGAGATTAAAATTTAGTGTCAACAAAGTTTCAGAGATTAAAATGAAGTGTAAACAAATTTTTGGAGATTAAAATTTAGTGCAACAAAGTTTCAGTGATTAAAATTTAGTGTAAACAAAGTTTGAGATTAAAATTTAGTGTAAATAGTTTCAGAGATTAAAATTTAGTGTCAACAAAGTTTCCAAGATTAAACTTTATTTTAAAAAGTAAAGTTTCAGAGATTACATTTAAGTTAAGTTTGAGATTTTCACTTTTAGAGATGCAGCTCCAACATGCCGACTTTTTTCTATAGCTGCATCTTTCCTGGTGCTCTGTACTGACTGTTTTATTGACATTACCATGAGAGTAGGACCATATTACTACAGTAGAAAAACTACAATAGAACTAGTTTAGTAATACTACTTGTAGTAATTACTATGGTAAAAGTAATTGCATTACTGTAGTATTACTACTGTAGTACCATGGTTCAACTATCATGTTAGTGTCCATGGCCACTATAATCATGTATTTTGTCCCAGTTATCGTTCATCCACCCGGTTTTCATCGGCGTGCCCAAGTGACTTGCCTCTAATTTTGCGAAAACAAAGCATCCACCCACATGTTTGTCGTTCATTCTAGTTTTGTTTTTCTTGTTTTTCTGCTTTGTTTCTCATTGTTAATGCTCAAAACAAACTAAAACAAGTAACACTAAAGTGACGGCACACGGCACTTCTGCCTGAAAATGGGTGTGAAAACAAATAGTGGCTGAGAACCCTGACAACGAATGTAAAAATTAATTCTGCTGACTGGACCACACCACCACTCTCTAAAACAGACTGTAAACCTGTAAGAGTGATGTTAAATGTTCATTTATCCATTTCATGAGTCTTTTGTATTTATTTGTCATTGTGTTCTGTATGTAAAACTATAGTTATTCTATATAAAATGTATTTTTGTTAATATTTTGGAGTGTCTGGAACAGATTAATTGGATTTATATTATTTCTTATGGGACATATTGCTTCAGTTATCATTCGTTTTGGTTATCATCAGACACTTTTTTGTATTTCGGTAAGGATAATGTTGCAGTTGCAGTTAGAAATGACAGAAATTCGTTGAGTGCAGTAAGAAAAAATTTCTGCAGACTGAGTGCAATTACCTTTAATGTTATTGCACATTTGATAGTTTTTCTGCTGACATAAGGAATTTATGTATTTTTTAAGTGCATAGCGCAGCTAATTTTATTAGTGTCCAGTATAAAAGTTGGTGAAATGATTTCAGTTTGTGTACCAGTATTTTTAATCATTTCAGCATGTTAATACCATCAACATAATTTTGCACACTCTAATTGTGACTATAACCTTTAAAAATGAAGGCCATGTCATTGTATAACACTATAAAATGACAATAATAACTGTAGGTCTGGTTTCCTGGACGTGGATTACTCTTAGTCTAGGAAACAGGCTTTTAGAGTTTATTCTAACACTGACTCAGCTCATGTTACCACGTTGTAGCTAATCCTACCAGACTATCCCCTGCACACTGCTGTCCTGACAGTCTGTCCCTGAGGAGAGAGCATGATTTCCATTAAAAAAAATTGCTGATCACAGCACATCCCAGTGCGGCGTACGAGGCAGGGAAGACAGATGAATCCATTGATTGACAGGACGCTGCACCCATAGAAATAACCACAGCAAACTCAATAACCAATTACATCGCTTTGTGCAGCATAACGAATGAGAGCAGCTGCTCGGACGAGCTCTGTCTCAGAAGACATACAGCCAGAGAGTCGTCCAGGAAACAGTCTCCATCTCCATACTGTAGCCACATATCTGAGCACATTCTGGCTCTTTCTTGATTGGCTCCTTCATCTCAGGCTCAAGAGAGCGCTGGAACATACGACCCTGCCTGTGGACAAGTTTACAGATGTTTCCTGGCGTTGGGGTCAAGAGACACATTGAGAAAGTGAGAGAGAGAGAGAAAGGGGGGGCTGAGAAATAAAAAACAGCAACCCTTCCTCAGTGACTTGTATTTTCCTGTCCGCCAGTTGATTGCAGTCTCCAAACAGACTCGTCCAGCAGGAGCCACAGTGAGGACCACAGGCTGCGTGGATGGAGGACACAGGACACCTGGGTCCTATTGGTGGATGTGTGTACATGGTATATGTCACGCATGTGTGTGTGTGTGTGTGTGTGTGTGTTTGGGGCGATGGTAGAGATCCAGTCCTATGACTTAGCCTCATCACCACAGCAACTGCCAGACCCCCTGAAAATATTGTTGGGCAGCTGCGGATGATGTCATGTGTTATTATTTAAGGCAGAGAGGCAGCATGTGAGGCAAGTGACAGCGGACGACTGTTGCATGTGCTTATGTCATTATGTTAAGACAAAAAAACTTGCAGTTAATGTTCCAGCACACCTTCGTCTGCTGACGAGACGGAGCAGATGTAGACGCTGCTTCAGCGCTGACCTGTGGGCAGGATTGTTTAGGAGGGAAAGAAAAGAAAAGCGCAGCGTTCTCTGGATGCAACAAGCAGGCAGAACCGTGCAGGAAGGATAAGAAAGTCTCAAAAGAATAACAAAAGGCCTGGAAGGAAGGGTGAATTCCTCTGCGGTGATGTCACACTTATTGACGGTCCACTTCAACCCCCCCTCCCAGCTTCCCTTTAGTCTAACCTAAGCCTGCACACACCAGCATAGACCCTCAGATAAAAGAGCCTCCTCCACCCCAGCGTCCTGCTCTGCAGTGATGTCACTGCGGTTACTTTGCCAACAGCAGTAAACAGCTGAAGGACCATGACTTGGCTACTGCTCATCTTTGCTCTCTCAGCTTTCCTAAACCTTCCTTCACACTCGTCTGAGATGATAGAGGAAGAGATGGAGTGTGGATAGAGAGAGATTATGTCTATGAAGGGGGAAGAGAAGGAGGGACAATGACAAATTACATTTGGCAGTCAGTTCTGTACTCTAACATTCACTACTTTAAGCACTTTTTTAATTAGTTGCACTATTTTGCCATATTTCACTTCATAAATGCCATATATTTAATATTTATTACACATAAAGTGACATATTTCAGGCCTTTTTTGTGTTAAAAGTTGATCATTATGGTCTATAACTCAGAAATCCAGAAATTATTTGAATATTTGAGTCAACAACAACATAAACTTTTATTTTTACAACATAAATTTTTTGGAGATACACTAGAATTCTGTGTGGATTACAAAGATTACATAAAAAATACATGTTAAACTGTAAAAACGTGTCTGTTTTCTATCAAATATACTTTTGATGTTAAAGACAGTGATGAGTGTTTTTAGCTTCAAGCCAGAATGTCCATTTTGCAAAAAGTATCGTAATGCTACACTTGGTATTGGTATCGAAATCAAACTTCCAGTGTTGCAACCCTAACCCTGCTGTGGAACATTGTCCTACTTTGTGTCTTTGATCAATTAATAGATGAACTGAACCAGGTCTGGTAGATCTTTTCTGCAGCCCCTGATTGAACAGGACGCAAACGTCAGGCAAAACTACTTGTTGACATTAGAAACTTGTAAACTAACATATAATTTTCACTGTAACACTCTTATAATTGTGAGGACACTGCTCGTTTGTGTGTATGCAGTGGTGCGAGTGTGTGCTCAGTTAGTGAGAGGAGGGGAAGGGCTACAGCTGTACAGACCTCCTCACAACGGCGATCGAGCTGAGATCGAGCTCAACTTCAACTTTGATGATGTTAAACAATCAACTACAACTACAAAAATGACCGTCTGAACACAATAAACAGGTTTTAATCAGTTTAACTAGCTCAAAATGAAGACATTCTGTGCAGCATTCATCAATGTTTTAAACAATATTATAGAGGGATCCTCAAACGATGATCAAAATTAGGCGAAAAATGACGTGGAAAGGGGTTAAGCAGGGAAATCACTAAACTCCAGGACCATATTTGAAGATGCTAAACAATAGTGAAAACAAAGAAAAGACCAAAACAGAGACAAGTTGACACATGCTTAAATATCTTGAAGGAGGAAAGGCGGGGGGGCGGGTTTGTAAGGGTCATTTGGACTCACTCGACAGGTGCTTCGTGCACGCTCTGCCTGAAAACATATTTTCTTCACTCCTTCAGCAGACACAGCAGCCTTATCAAAGTGCCCAATCTGGACGTGCCTCTTTTAGAGCAAACTCCACAATCTGGATGTTCTACTTTTAGAGCCAGAGACACCAGTGTGTGTGTGTGTGTGTGTGTGTGTGTGTGAACACATGGCAGCCGAGGGACGGTTCCCTGATGTAACCCAGTAAAGTGGGGGGAGTGTTTAAGAGCGAGTGCACTGACTCACTGCTTGATGAGGAAGTGACTTAAAACCATAAAAGAGAGTGAGGAGGTGGCCGAGGGCCGCCTGCTGAGTGAGATTTGCAGATTTAAGCAGCACACAGTCCATTTGGAGATGGGATGGTACATCTCTGGGGACAGAAGAGAGAAAAGCAGACTCATGCCATTGGTTGCATATCAAAGGCTCACAGGGTTTATTTTTCCACCCCTCCCACCCCTCAGACACAGCCGTGCAGGCTCAAAGTTAGGGAACAGGACGTTAGCAAGGCACCTAACCCTCATCTGGCTGTGGACTGTGGACACGGCTGCTCACTGCTCTGGGCACGTCTGCTCACTGACCCCTAGTGTGTGTTCACTATTGTGTGTCTCACTGTATGGATGTGTTAAGAGGTCAGACGCCTTAATCATGCACCTGCGTGATCCAGGACACTTTCTCTCTTCATTATATACATACACACACATTACACATATATAGTGCCTTTCTACACACCCAAGGACCGTTTTACAGAAAAGATAGAGGTTAACTGTCCACTGTGGAGCATCGATTGCTCTGTGCAACTCACCAAAATCCGTGTTCCCCTCTCTGGCATCAACAGGGCACCACTATAATGTTGGGAATCACTCAATGTATGAGAAGTCCATTCTCAGCGCCCTTCACTACAGCAGCTCCAGAGCATCCCACAAAGTTAGTGTTTTCTGAGATGCTACCTCCACCATGTTTCACATCTCGTCGCGTCCATCATGATGGTTTTACTCTCTGCTACAACTGACTAGTGTGCTCACTTATTTATACATGCAGCAGACCCTGTCACGTGACGTCGCAGGCCAAACCAGGGGTCATAATATTCTTAAATGAGTTTCAGATTCACTGTGCAGCTCAAAACTGAAAACAGACTAGCCTGAGTACTGCATAATATACACAAGCATCGCCTGTGAGTTATGCAGGTCTAATCAAAAGACCAGAACAAGCCCCTGATTTACGGCTGATGATGGAATGACTGGAGAGGTTTGTCTTTGACTTGCAGTGACGAGGTGTCAAATCCATACATGCTTCAGAGGGTTTGCTGGCTGTTAGAGAGAGTTATACAATGAATGAGGTATCAGCCACTGGCCCTCCACTCATGCAGACATGATAAGTAGTGTGTGATTTAACCCAAACTCATTGTGTCCAAATGTTTGTGGACACCCCTTCAGCTACGTAAAGTCTAGTCCACAGGTCGGCAACCCACGACTCTGGAGCCGCATGCGGCTCTTTGTTGTTAACATGTTGAGCATTTGTTCTGTCTGAACAAAATTATTATCAAAATAATTCAGAATTTCTGCTTATTTTTACTCAAAATTGAGGTATAATTATGTGTAAATAAGATCTATTGACTGTAAAGTCCAAACATAAGTGTAACATTGGTATTAATGAGCTGGAATGAAGTTGACTGAAAAGGTGAACCAGAATTGAGTCATACTTTATGCAATATTCTTTAAACAGTTTATTATTATTTAATAATTTGTAATAATGTATTAATATTTTATTAATGATTAATATAAATTTTATTCTTTTATTATTCACAATAACATTTAATAGTTATTATTAGTATATTATTCATAGTAACTAGTCATTATTAATTAAATATAAATCATAATTTGTCAATATTTATTAATAATTAATAATAATAATAATACAATTTATGTTCAAGCACCAAAAAAAAAACTGTGTTATATTCATTAGATGTCCAAATGGCTCTTTGAATGTTAAACGTTGCCGACCCGTGGTCTAGTCCTGTTGACACTATGTCTAAAACCAGTGGCTAGAGGGGTACAGCATTGAGCTGTGGAGTACTTTTGGGATGAGTTGGGGATGCATGATCATCCAGCCTCTGAATACAGTCAAATCCTCACAGCAGTGCTCCCAAATTGAGTAGAATCTGGACTGTAGAGATAGTTACTTCACACTGTTGTTTCAGAAAAAACTGTGAACGAGCAGGTGTCCCAATACTTTTGTCCATACAGCCTATTCCTAACAGTCATATCAAGTGTAGCTGATAAATTCATTAGTTTTTCTCTGAATAGTCATGTTATTGAGAGACAAAGCCTAATGTACAAAGCAGGAGTACACACACACACACATACACACACACTAACTTTGTGGACACCCGTTTCGTGTACCCCATTTGCGGTCTCTAAAGGCTTGTGTAGTAACTGGAGCTGCTGTGAATTCCTGGTCAGCGCAGATGATTCCATCAGTGGCTGATGAAGATGTGGCATTAGGACCAAGGAACGCCAGAGCAGGAGCCGCTGCCACCCCCCCCCCACATACACACACACACACACACACATACACACACACAGTATCCTCCACTATCCCATCATCCACTGTGGGGACGCTCAAGCAGCCTAATTAAGATCCGTGCCTGCTCTATCCTCCTTCCTCTTCTGTCCTCTATATGAATAATGCAGAAGCCTCTCTGAGCTGAAGAGTGACGGAAAGAAGTGTGTGTGTGTGTGTGTGTGTGTGTGTGTGTGCATGCAGGACAGAGGAAAAGAACACGCTGAGACTCTCTCTTCACACCGCCTGCCTCCACAGCTGGGCTTCTCCTCCAGGGCCCTCAGATCCCTGCTAACACTGATCACACTCTGCACATGTCTGCTGCAGCCTGGGCCTGCTCTGCAGAAACACTTCACTGTTCGCCTCCACAGGTGACCATCCTCAGCCCTAATAAACCATCAGACACTTCTCTAAGAAACAGCCTCTTTAAAAACACGTCCGGCATCGCACTAAAGCTCACCTCACTCATTACAGTTGTTATGGAGCAGATGCACAGAGATATCTCAATCTTACACCATTATTTATGCTGGTACACTGCTTGGACAAAAGTATTGGGACACTCGCTCATTCATTTAGATGATCCTGCTTTTGTTTCTGTCTCAGCTGTTCAAGGAAGACTTTCAGGATTTCACTGCATACAGCGAAGTCAGGATGTTGGATTATCACCAGCACCACCTCATCACCAAACCAACAGAGCTCCACTGCTCAATGCTGGGCTCCAGCTAGCCGATGCCTGGCATTAGACATGGTGCCAACAGGTTCATGTTTAGTCCTATTCTGTTGGCAGTACTTTTCAGACAAGCTGTGCCAACTTTAAGTAGTTGATATGATAACATCATACTCTGTACATTATTATATAGTGTCATTGTTTGGATAATTTGACCTTTGATGGGTATAAAAATGATAAAAGTCATAAAAGTGTGTACAGCTTGGTGTCTGAAAGCACTGATGTACTTAAAATGGCTACAAACGTTCCCCAAGTGGCTACCAGCCTGGCATGCTTGCTTAGATGTGGGATAATATCCCTGCAGTTAGAGGTGGGGGGGGGGGCTGTATCTCTAGGCTCTCCCAAGTGAAAGCCTTTCCCTCTCCAATCTCTAAGCTTCTACCTCGCTGTCCTCAACTCGTTGAGTGCATTTCCCAGCGGTGGTGTTGGGTTCCAGACAAGTGCTCCGAGCCCAACACACACCTGTCCTCCCTCGCCCACAGTCTGTCAAAGTTGTCTAAACACTGCCTTCCTGGACAACAGCCAGATCCAATCAGCTGCAATAAAACCTCTTGCTGCCTTAAACATCCTAAAAAAGACCCTCCTAGCGCTCCTCGTAATTAGGAACGTTGTAAGCTGCAAGTCCAAAATAAATGACAAGATAATACACGACTCATTCAAATGAATACTACAAATCCTAGTCCAGCATGTCTTGCTGAAGGCTTTCTCCAGCCTGGGCCTGGTCCTACAGTGAGTCATGGGGCTTGGAGAGGGAGCCAGGCCGGCGGAGAGCGAGCCAGCTGAGAGTTCTGGCTCTTTATCACAACCTTCCAGCACCTCCAGCTCAAGAGCCAGGTTTCCATTTACAGTCTCTTCTTTCATCAGTAAAAAGCCCCCCTCCACGCTGTCCACGTATGCCTTCTCCCGTCACTCTGCCTTCTCCTTATGGATTAACCCAAAGACCCCACCCACCCAGCGCTTTCTTCCTAAGGGTCTTGAGACAGATATAGGCCTCCTTGTTTTCTGGACTGGGCCAGTGGCACCGTGTTTTGTGCTTTTCGGTATTAATCACCTCAGTTTGCTTCCACCAGGGTCCTTATCCATGGCAACGCGAGAATGCTTGCCGTTTTACATCATTCTCACAATCTGTTCCCTATTTGGTACAGCTGGAATTTCAGTGAGGCAATGGGGTTTGTGGAGCCAAGCAAGCCCAGAAAACCCGGTATGAGAGTCTGTGCAATTACACGCATGAAAACCAGCTTCTTCTACACACAGCATGCACACTGTCTCCGTGCATGGACAACAGTACTTGTTAAAGGTGGTACTAATGGTGCTGTCTGTAAACTATGCAGCTGTCACAGATTCTCTTCTAGGAAACGTTCAGCTGGGTTGTGAGTGCAGAATAGTCATTAGCCTGTCCCAGAGAGCCAGAGGGCACCGTCAGGGCAGTAACGATGCCCGCGTGAGGGAACTGCTGAGATATGCAAGGCTTCCCGTTTGGATCAGGCTCCCTTAGGCTGACCAAGGTAAATCTACAGCTCATGTACAAAAGAACAGCATCAGCTCCGCCTGTCAAGAGCACTTCCATTGCCAAAATGCATACGTTATCATCCTGGCCTGCTCAGGAAGTCACGGGCTCAGGCGTTACAGCACCCTGCTCAGGACGAGGATCCCCGTTAGAGACTAAAGTCTTTCTTTGCACGGGGTGTAGGAGTCTTTTCAGAAGTGAGGTTGGCCTTTCTCCTCTTTTCCTGAGATTTGGCAGCAAGCACACAGAGGCAGCACACACAGGGCCAGGGCAGAAAGGGAAGATGCAAACGTTTAGTAACAAAAGAGCTTCTGAGATGTCGTCTTCTTAGGCTGCACCTGCCCTGCGTGGGAGAGGGAGGTGAAACCGTGGGCAAAGAGGGGCTGAAAGCGCTGATTGTGGTACCCAAGTTGCACGTGTGGCCAGCTATCCTCTAGCCCTATCCTGAAGATCAGGGAAAAGGGGAAGTCGTTATGGACATCCTGTCTTTACATCGTCTGTCCGAAATCATTTATCATCCCGCTTTCAAGCTCAATTGCTCTCATCTGGAAGAGTCCTATTGGATCTGCTGGACATTTTGGGGGGAGTCTAAATGAATCTGCTGATGGCTGGATAAGAAAATAGCAATTAGCAATCTGCAAAATAGCAATTAGCAATCTCCTTTGGAGCTGCAGCTTTGTGTGCTTAAAAGAGCAGGAATCACATACTGTAGTTTAGAACAGAAACACGCTCAAATTCACCCACTTCTGTCAGTCTGATTGAAAATTCTAAGAATCAAATCATCTCTGCGCAAGATCAAGTGGCATTAACCCGTCCTAAATAACTCCAGAGAGCTGTAGTCATGTGACCAGACTCCAGTTGTCCTGACGTAAAGAGCAGCTGTGCTGCCCAGTCTTAGTGCCAAACCAACACACTCACATCACTGTAACATCAAGTGCCACAGGACCAAATGGAGACAAACACTGTGATTCAGACTAAAACTTAGTGTCGACAGAGCTGCTGTAATACAGGATCTAGACCAGCACAAAAACTATCAGTGTAACAAAGTCACTGTAATACAGGATCTAGACCAGTACTAAAACTCTCAGTGTCGACAGAGCTGCTGTAATACAGGATCTAGACCAGCACTAAAACTCTCAGTGTACACAGAGCTACTGTAATACAGGATCTAGACCTGTACTAAAACTCCCAGTGCAGACAGAGCTATTGTAATACAGGATCTAGACCAGCACAAAAACTATCAGTGTAACAAAGTCACTGTAATACAGGATCTAGACCAGTACTAAAACTCTCAGTGTAGACAGAGCTACAGTAATACAGGATCCAGACCAGCACTAAAACTATTAGTATAACATAGTTACTGTAATACAGGATCTAGACCAGCACTAAAACTCTCAGTATAGAAAGAGCTACTGTAATACAGGATCTAGACCTGCACTAAAACTCTCAGTGTAGACAGAGCTACAGTAATACAGGATCTAGACCAGCACTAAAACTCTCAGTGTAAACAGAGCTACTGTAATTCAGGATCTAGACCAGTACTAAAACTCTCAGTGCAGACAAAGCTACTGTAATACAGGATCTAGACCTACACTAAAACTTTCAGTGTAGACAGAGCTACTGTAATACAGGATCTAGACCTGCACTAAAACTCTCAGTGTAGACAGTTACTGTAATACAGGATCTAGACCAGCATTAAAACTCTCAGTGTAGACAGAGCTACTGTAATACAGGATCTAGACCAGCAGTAAAACTCTCAGTTTAGAGAGAGCTACGGTAATACAGGATCTAGACCAGCACTAAAACTCTCAGTGCAGACAAAGCTATGGTAATACAGGATCTAGACCAGCACTAAAACTCCCAGTGCAGACAGAGCTACTGTAATACAGGATCTAGATCAGCACTAAAACTCTCAGTGTAGACAGAGCTACTGTAATACAGGATCTAGACCAGCAATAAAGCTCTCAGGGTAAACAGAGCTTCTGTAATACAGGATCTAGACCAGCACTAAAGCTCTCAGTGTAGACAGAGCTACTTTAATACAGGATCTAGACTAGTGCTAAAACTCTCAGTGTAGACAGAGCTACTGTAATACAGGATCTAGACCAGCACTAAAACTCTCAGTGCAGACAGAGCTACTGCAATACAGGATCTAGACCTGCACTTAAATTCTCAGTGTAGACAGAGCTACTGTAATACAGGATCTAGACCAGCAATAAAGCTCTCAGGGTAAACAGAGCTTCTGTAATACAGGATCTAGACTAGCGCTAAAACTCTCAGTGTAGACAGAGCTACTGTAATACAGGATCTAGACCTGCACTAAAACTCTCAGTGTAGACAGAGCTACTTTTATACAGGATCTAGACTAGTGCTAAAACTCTCAGTGTAGACAGAGCTACTGCAATACAGGATCTAGACCTACACTAAAACTTTCAGTGTAGACAGAGCTACTGTAATACAGGATCTAGACCAGCAATAAAGCGCTCAGGGTAAACAGAGCTTCTGTAATACAGGATCAAGACCAGCACTAAAACTCTCAGTGTAGACAGAGCTACTGTAATACAGGATCTAGACCAGTACTAAAGCTCTCAGTTTAGAGAGAGCTACTGTAATACAGGATCCAGACTAGCACTAAAACTATTAGTCAGTATAACAGTTACTGTAATACAGGATCTAGACCAGTACTAAAACTCTCAGTATAGAGAGAGCTACTGTAATACAGGATCTAGACCAGCACTAAAACTCTCAGTGCAGACAAAGCTACGGTAATACAGGATCTAGACCTACACTAAAACTCTGTGTAGACAGAGCTACTGTAATACAGGATCTAGACCAGCACTAAAACTTTCAGTGTAGACAGACCTACTGTAATACAGGATCTAGACCAGCACTAAAGCTCTCAGTGTAGACAGAGCTACTTTTATACAGGATCTAGACTAGTGCTAAAACTCAGTGCAGACAGAGCTACTGTAATACAGGATCTAGACTAGCACTAAAACTCTCAGTGTAGATAGAGCTACTGTAATACATGATCTAGACTAGCAATAAAACTCTCAGTGTAGACAGAGCTACTGTAATACAGGATCTAGACCAGCACTAAAATTCTCAGTGCAGACAGAGCTACTGCAATACAGGATCTAGGCCTGCACTTAAATTCTCAGTGTAGACAGAGCTACTGTAATACAGGATCTAGACCAGCACTAAAACTCTCAGTGTAGACAGAGCTTCTGTAATACTAGATCTAGACCAGCACTAAAACTCTCAGTGTAGACAGAGCTACTGTAATACAGGATCTAGACCAGCATTAAAACTCTCAGTGTAGACAGAGCTACTGTAATACAGGATCTAGACCAGCAATAAAGCTCTCAGGGTAAACAGAGCTTCTGTATTACAGGATCTAGACTAGCGCTAAAACTCTCAGTGTAGACAGAGCTACTGTAATACAGGATCTAGACCTGCACTAAAACTCTCAGTGTAGACAGAGCTACTTTTATACAGGATCTAGACTAGTGCTAAAACTCTCAGTGTAGACAGAGCTACTGCAATACAGGATCTAGACCTACACTAAAACTTTCAGTGTAGACAGAGCTACTGTAATACAGGATCTAGACCAGCAATAAAGCGCTCAGGGTAAACAGAGCTTCTGTAATACAGGATCAAGACCAGCACTAAAACTCTCAGTGTAGACAGAGCTACTGTAATACAGGATCTAGACCAGTACTAAAGCTCTCAGTTTAGAGAGAGCTACTGTAATACAGGATCCAGACTAGCACTAAAACTATTAGTCAGTATAACAGAGTTACTGTAATACAGGATCTAGACCAGTACTAAAACTCTCAGTATAGAGAGAGCTACTGTAATACAGGATCTAGACCAGCACTAAAACTCTCAGTGCAGACAAAGCTACGGTAATACAGGATCTAGACCTGCACTAAAACTCTGTGTAGACAGAGCTACTGTAATACAGGATCTAGACCAGCACTAAAACTTTCAGTGTAGACAGACCTACTGTAATACAGGATCTAGACCAGCACTAAAGCTCTCAGTGTAGACAGAGCTACTTTTATACAGGATCTAGACCTGCACTAAAACTCTGTGTAGACAGAGCTTCTGTAATACAGGATCTAGACCAGCACTAAAGCTCTCAGTGTAGACAGAGCTATTTTTATACAGGATCTATACTAGTGCTAAAACTCTCAGTGTAGACAGAGCTACTGTAATACAGGATCTAGACCAGCACTAAAACTCTCAGTGCAGACAGAGCTACTGCAATACAGGATCTAGACCTGCACTTAAATTCTCAGTGCAGACAGAGCTTCTGTAACACAGGAT
>BRDA01007516.1:51946-71993 GCA_036984385.1 Crenuchus spilurus | reverse complement strand
GATCTAGGACATGATGTCATCGAGACAGATGTGTCTCAAAATCACGTCCAGATCTAGGACATAATGGCATCGAAACAGACGTGACTCTCAAAATCACGACCAGAATCTAGACCAGCACTAAAACTCTCAGTGCAGACAAAGCTACGGTAATACAGGATCTAGACCTGCACTAAAACTCTGTGTAGACAGAGCTACTGTAGTACAGGATCTAGACCAGCACTAAAACTTTCAGTGTAGACAGACCTACTGTAATACAGGATCTAGACCAGCACTAAAGCTCTCAGTGTAGACAGAGCTACTTTTATACAGGATCTAGACCTGCACTAAAACTCTGTGTAGACAGAGCTTCTGTAATACAGGATCTAGACCAGCACTAAAGCTCTCAGTGTAGACAGAGCTATTTTTATACAGGATCTATACTAGTGCTAAAACTCTCAGTGTAGACAGAGCTACTGTAATACAGGATCTAGACCAGCGCTAAAACTCTCAGTGCAGACAGAGCTACTGCAATACAGGATCTAGACCTGCACTTAAATTCTCAGTGCAGACAGAGCTTCTGTAACACAGGATCTAGACTAGCGCTAAAACTCTCAGTGTAGACAGAGCTACTGTAATACAGGATCTAGACTAGTGCTAAAACTCTCAGTGTAGACAGAGCTACTGTAATACAGGATCTAGACTAGCGCTAAAACTCTCAGTGCAGACAGAGCTACTTTTATACAGGATCTAGACTAGTGCTAAAACTCAGTGTAGACAGAGCTTCTGTAATACAGGATCTAGACCTGCACTAAAACTCTCAGTGTAGACAGAGCTTCTGTAATACAGGATCTAGACTAGCGCTAAAACTCTCAGTGTAGACAGAGCTACTGTAATACAGGATCTAGACTAGTGCTAAAACTCTCAGTGTAGACAGAGCTACTGTAATACAGGATCTAGACCAGGACTAAAACTCTCAGTGTAGACAGAGCTACTGTAATACAGGATCTAGACCAGGACTAAAACTCTCAGTGTCATTCTTGGATTGTTGTTTTGTTTTTGCAAAAAACTTGGTGGATGCAAAACCCGCTATAGACAAACATAAGCCAGCATGGCCTGTCATGGTTGTGGGGTCAAAGATAATTAGCCATGGTCGTTCTGCTGCAATTAAGGGAAGCGCACAGCTTGGGTGTTGAAGGGGACGTTCCGACAGCTGATGGCTTTGTGGACCAAAGGAGAAATGAATCATCAGAGCATGGTGGGCAAAAGGTAATATAAGGGCTGGGTGGGTGTGTAGGAGGAGGGGTGTGTTAGAGAAAGACATAGAGAGAGTGCAAGACAGAGGGAGAGTCGGGGGGTCATTCAGTGGGGATTAGAGAAATTGGGGGGGTGAGGGGGGAGGAGCAGGAGGCAGCTGCGGAACTCACTCTCTTTTGGGGCGCTGTGGGGGCACAGAGGGGGAGCTTTGTCCCCTGTGCTAGGAGGCTGGGACTACTCCAAAAGAAACCCACAGCTTGCACTCAATGCACCTCTTTGTGAGCACTCACTAGGTTCTGACTGAAAAGAAAGGTGGCCCCCTGCACAACACAATGCAGCCTGGCTATTGTTCTGGAGGGGGAATTTGCTTCTCTCTTAAGGCCCAAATATCTCGGCATGAACGTTAAACTGCTCCAAAAACCATCATTTCAAATCATTTCACACTTATGTGGCGGGTGGGGCTGCGACAGTTCCACGAGTGAGCCAAGTGTCATTGTAGTGAATCCGCAATCAGAGAAGAGCGCTCGAGGCCTCTGCATCCTGTGATTGCCTATCCAAGCACAGGCCAAAAAAAGGCTTGGCAACCAGATGGCCTGATTAGCATAGTAGTATTTGATTTTCATCAAAGCTTGTGGTCATGTAATTATTCTGCATTCAAAGAATAATGTCCACATAAAGACTGCTGTTGTGTGACCTGTCACACTCTGCCCAAGGCTTTTCCAGATAAAGTCTTCAGGAATATTCTGTAACTAGTGTCAAAATACTCCATATATAACATACTGGCATCTATGAGAGATGCCTATTTTTTATTTTATCTCTAAGGATGCCCCGAAATGAAACATTTGGCTGGTTTGACATCATTAGGTTTAATAACATGAGTTTAATTGATTAGTATATAAAACAAAGACAATAATATATGAATATGTATGAAGATGCATGTATATTACATTATTACTAATATTTAATAAAATGATGTAAAATGTCTAAAATGAATGATGTAAGTCACATGGATGTGTTGTGTGTTTAATGTGAGTGTCATTGGCTACAGACACTGAAACACTTCACATTTCTTCTGCTAATAGTGAGACGATCCCTAACACTGCAGCACGGAGCACAAACACAAAGCTAAGCGGCTGTATTCTGGTTCCATCATAACAAGTGTAGTTTAGTAAAGGTTGTGCTTGTAGTTTGTTGTCTTCTTCCATTTCAGCACCAAACTGTAACTGTGCTGGTGAATCTGTGTTTTGTTAATGGTGAAAAGCACATGTATTTATACATCAAACGTAAATGTTATTTATTACAATGCTGTCTAACAAACAGTAAAGCAAACAACAACAACCCTACATTTCTATCTTTAATAGTGTGAATTCCTGTGCCTGCTTTATTGTCTTTTGCCAAAAGCAGGATATCCTCCTCTGCCTCCTTCCTCTCTTCCTCCATCCCTCAGCGGGAACTTCAAAATGGAGGTATCCCTGCTGTGCTCTGATTGGCTATGAGAGCGAGGGGCCTCCCTACGTGACTGGACTGTGGAAACGTTCCTCCTGCAGTCGTACACCGATTCCACAGGGAGACGTGGTAGGGGAGGCGCGAGACGCCTTCATCCCGTCTCCATCTGTCCAGAGGAGTGCGAGAGATGGTGAAGGAGCTCGGGGATGATGAGCATCGAGGGGGACCTCTGGCCTCCGGAGACGTCACTTCAGTTCTCATCTCAGGGGCGACTGAGTGTGCAGGCAGACAAAGCAGGGCTTTGTCTGGGGGAAGGAGAGTAGTGTAAAGGAGGGCGTGTCTGTGAGCGATGGTGACGGGGCCGTCATAGACCACCCCCAACACAGCTCGACACCAAAACCCAGATGATCCCACTTGTACGGCTTCTCAGACGCAGCATTATTACAGCACTTTTATTAGGCCGTGATCTTCTCAGTCACCCACATTACTCAGAGCTACTAGACAAGGGCGTAGAGGTCAGATCTGCTCGACCTCATTTCACCTGTGAACGTGTGTGGAAATGAATCTAGAACAGAAGGTGTGTGAACACAGGTATGTGCTACTCTGCACACCGTTAAGTGTTCTTGGCTGCTTGCTCCTCCCATGTGATGTAGCCTAGATTAATACAGTCTAGACCTGGCTGTAAACTCTGAATAAGATGATGCTGATGCTGATCTAGTGTAGGTACCACATCGCTGTATACAACACGCACATCCTCCCCAGAAATGTAACGACATGCTGATGCAGACAGCTGTGATTGGTCTGCTTGGCAGCATCATATTTGTTAGCGAATTTTTAATGCAGTTGGACGAACATTGGACAGTGGCGTAGAAACTTCATCGCCAACTAGTGCACTGGTGGTGTAACTGCAGAGTGATACAGATACCAGCACACTAGTATCAACACTCACAACAGCACTGGCCACTTTGCAGCTTTCATAGTTGTGGCATAGACTCTCTACATAAATAAATAAATAAATAAATAAATATATGTAATGATTTTTGATCTTCAAGTGCTTGTAGTGTGGTGACGGTGACACTAGGGGGAGCTCACTGTACTAGTGCACTCTAAGGCTACATGTACACTGTTTGTTTAACAGCCTGATGAGCACAACTGTCTAAAAATAATCAGCCTAAAAATGCCACTAATCAGTGCAATTAATTGGTTGACTGATTAACGATTAATTCATCACTAGTGCCGTAGCAACAGACCTCCTAATTGATAGCTGACTAACAATAAGCTAATTTACATTCCTTATCATACGTGTTCTGATCCGGACTTTAATCACATTAGTAGCACATGAAAAAAGCACACGTGCAGCCCGGCCTTCTTGCGCTTAAGTGTATTTCAACAGTGACAATTTTATGGCAAGGAAAATTCCACATGACATCTGACAGCCTGAGTTTGTGCCAAACCTGCAGACGATCAGCCTTCTTTAGTCCAAAATAAATTCATAAATAAAATTTGTCAAGGCTGCATGCAGGACGGGGGGGCTGGATTTACTGATGAGCTCATCACAAAGCGCACAGTGACGAGATGGAGAGAGAGAGGTGGGTGGCTGTCTCCTGGATATGCAGTTATCAACTCTTCTGTGCTGACAGAGAGAGACAAAGATGCCACAACTGGCCTAGTTATGTAACATTTCTGAAATTTCTGGACACCCGCTTTACGTAAGAGCTCTCATTACGAGGGCACGTTTTGGACTACAGTGTCACAGAGCAGAGGCTGGTTACTATGTGCTTACTGTAGACATACTGTAAGTCTACATTAAGTATATCATCAGTGTTGGATGACACACGTCCTATTCGGATTGGATTATCAGGACGTCTGTTTTTAATATCGTACACGTCTCCTCAGTGTTTGACCTCCTGACTCCGGATGCCATTAAAATAAGTACAGGAGTGAGTTTCTGGGGGTTTGTAGGGTTATACTATACTCTGATTATAATCACTCCTATAATAAGTCTGTATTATTCTTTAATAAGGCAGTATTTTGTCGTTCTTATAGATTTCAGTGTCTTTAATCTCCGTATAAAGCCCTCAGGTTGAGTATGAAGTGGAAGATCTTCCAGGTACATTATTAAGAGACTCCTCAAAAGCTTTAATATTTGTTGGTTTGAAGGTTTTTGGTCATTCCGCACATGAAAAGACTAAATACGGCTACTAGCAGGAACCAAAAATCTTTATTTTCCAATGAACGATGACTGGAAATCATGGATATTTGCTTACAGATGGGACTAAAATGATCGGATAAGCTCCAAGTTAGCTAAAACAGTAGATAATTCAGAGGAGGAGGAGGAGAAAAACACAGACATGGTGGGAATAAAATCACAGAGGAGCTCCTGTAGAAGAAGAAATTACTGCGAGACCCACATGTACATTTAATCCAACCAAATATCCAATTTTCTCACTTGAGATTAGTTTAATTTGACAGTGCCATCCACTCAGATTGTGTCAGACCTTCCTTGACCTGCAGAAATGGTCCAAACTTCTGTTAACTCAGTGCTTTTCCATCCATTTTGAAGAAAACGTTTTGTTTCTCAAACAGGTCGGACTTTTCCTGGAATCCTCACTGTGCACTTTCCCTCGCTCACTTTCTCTCTCTCTCTGTCTCTCACACACACCTCCTAAAGGCAGATGGGAGGCCAGTCTTTTGCCCCTCCCCCACTCTCAAGGAGCTGTGCGGTCAACAATGTCAAAGCCTCTATTGTCATTAAGAGTGGAGCCGGCGCTCTTTATTGTCCAGGCCGACTCTGACCAATGGCTGACCATTCAAACAGCTGGATATTCCATCACTGTCCCCTCCCTCTGTCAGTCTTTTCTTGCATCTCCCCACATCCATCCCTTTGTCCTGGAGAGGACAACAGACGTGAACAGACTTCACACAAACCTAAAACACTGTTTATATGTTCATGTTCCAGCAGAGTGTGAAGCTTGTAGTGGACGGTAAAGAAAGCAGCACAGCTGGGCCGAACCTTTGTACGCATGGCACAAAGGAGGGAGTGAGGCACTCCTATTTTTGAACCTCCACACATTAAATTGGGCCATAATCCAGGACCCCCGCTGAACACACCTCCCCCACAAACAGTGTGGCGTAGGTGGAAGATCTGAAGCCTGTGTGCTTGCTGGTGTCTGATCTTGTGATGCGGTTCTTCTCAGCGACGCCATGCAGGACGTCCTGCTCAGGCTATGATGTCCGCTGCACACTAATAAGAATCGTAATGAGGTACTGTGGGTGATGGCTTAAGTGGACTTTTGTGTCTAGTTCTGAATGAGAGTTACGAAAACAAATAAAGGAAAAAAAATCTTCCGCAATCAGTCAAACTGCTATCGCTGTTGACAAGAACCTGACGATACGATACAGGTGTTACGATTCAATATATAACAATACATTGTGATACTGTAAGACGATACATTGTATTATTTTACATTTAGGAGAGCACCTAACAGCATGTAAAGTATTAATCATTCTACAACACTGTGTGGATGTTTTCTTTAAATTATTACAACTGTATACTTAAGTTACAAATCATAGCTAAGTATACTTACTTAGCCTCACTGGCCGCTTCATTAGGTACATACAGTGGGGGAAAAAAGTATTTGGTCAGCCACTGATTGTGCAAGTTCTCCTACTTAGAAAGACAAGAGAGGTCTATAATTTTCATCATAGCTACACTTCAACTATGAGAGACAAATGAGAGAAAAAAATCCAGGAAATCACATTGTAGGATTTTTTAAAAGTTTATTTGTAAATTATGGTGGAAAATAAGTCTTTGGTCAATAAACAACCAGCGAGAATTCTGGCTTTTACAGACCTGCACAGTAAATCTGTCAGTGTTAAATCAACACTATTAGAGTTAAATTAACACTAAGGGTGTCAAAATGTAACACTCTCAGTGTTAATTTAACTCTAATAGTGTTGATTTAACACTGACAGATTTACTGTGTGTTAGTTCTTCTTTAAGAAGCCCTCCTATTCTGAATTAATTACTTGTATTAATTGCACCTGTTTGAACTTGTTATGTCTATTGTGAGGAATGGAGTCCAAAAGGAAGAAAAGCGCTGAAGTATGATTATAGATATGAAAGTTTACTGACAGACTCAGAGCAATACACGACAGGACTTGAAACAATCATAACAATGAGGACTAGGCAAGATCAGTGTCGTAAGGAGAAGCAAGGTCGAGACAAAATACACGGCAAACTAGACAAGGCAATATCAAGGTCAGGGTCGAAAGCGAAAAGTAGGTCAAAAAACAAGAGAGATAACAAGAGACAAAAGGCTTAGCAAGGACACAGGGAAATAATCGATGTGGCAATACTTCGCGTGGTATCTGTGGTCTGGGAGGCTTAAGTAAGAGTCTTTGAATGAACTACAGGTGTGTTCAATATTCAGGAGAGGGCGACCTCCGCCCTCTCTCCTGATTGGTTGTTCCTGCGCGTCGATGCTGCGGTGGCTGTTGGGAGTTGGAGTTTGTGTGTGATGCGCTAGTTCTGACATCTATAAAAGACAACTGTCCACACTCTCAATCAATCACACTCCAAAGAGCTTTCTAAGGACAACAGGGACAAAATTTTAGACCTGCACATGGCTGGGATGGGCTACAGGACAATAGGCAAGCAGCTTGGTGAGAAGGCAACTGTTGGCACAATTATTAGAAACTGGAAGAAACACAAGATGACTGTCTGGGGCTCCATGCAAGATCTCACTTCATGGGGTAATGATGATTCTGAGAAAGGTCAGAAGTCAGCCCCGAACTATACAGGAGGACTTGATCAATGACCTGAAGAGAGCTGGGACCACAGTCTCAAAGAGAACCATTAGTAACTCACTATGCCATCATGGTTCAAAATCATGCAGGGCATTCAAGGTTCCCCTGCTCATGCCAGCACATGTCCAGGCCCATTTCAAGTTTGCCAATGACCAGAGGAGAAGGTCATGTGGTCAGATGAGACCAAAATAGAGCTTTTTGGTACTCAAGTCCGCTCGCCATGTTTGGAGGAAAAAGAATGCTGAGTTGCATCCCAAGAACACCATACCTACTGTTAAACATGGGGGTGGAAACATCATGCTTTGGGGCTGTTTTTCTGCAAAGAGGACAACACGACTGATCTGTGTTAAGGGAAGAATGAACGGGGCCATGCATCGTTAGATTGTAAGCCAAAACCTCCTTCTATCTGTAAGAGGATTGAACACGAAACATGGCTGGGCCTTCCAGCATGAAAATTATCCCAAATACACTGCTCGGGCAGTGAAGGAGTGTTGTCCTGACCATTGACAAACAGGGTGAATAAAGTACATCACACAAAGTGCACCTGTATGCTCAGTGGAGTTTATGTACCTAATGACTGTACGCTAAATGCCTCAAATGTAAAAGTAAATGTAGTGTTTCTGTATGGACACAGGATCTGAAGCATGTATACAGTGATACAGGCATGTACAAAATGCTAACTGATGGATAATAAAATTCCACTGCTTGGATACATCCACCTCATCGCTCCAGAGCTCTTCTCGCTGATCTGTTGCTTTAAATACAGCTGCAAAGACGGTTGATTAGCATTGCTTATGAAAGTCACCCCGTCAGCTGAGGGCTCTGAGGTACAGTGTGCCTCAGCCAGGGCTGCAGGTCTGTGGTGTGAATGATCAGAATGGAGAAACGAAAGACAGGCTTTCTCTCTCTGGTGCATTTAGCCACAATCTCATTTGGAGGAGTGAGCGTTCCTCACTGCCGTAGAGCTAATCAATAGTATTTGTATTGTGGGCACTTTGGGAAGGAGGAGAGGGGGGGTCGGAGAACAAGGAGCCACTCTTAACTTTCTCCAATTGATTTGTGGGATAAATCTGCATCACTGTTTATCGTAGGTCCCACTGTGGCCTTTTATTTGAACAGACTGAAAAGCCTCACGTTGGGCACTAATTATATGCCATGCTAAGACTGGCGGCTCTAAACAAGCTGTGGCGTGGGTCCGTTTGAAGGTGGTTTCTTATCGAAAGCCCTGATTTTAGACTTTAGGATCGGAAAACATGAGATTACAGGTGTTTACGTACATTTGTAGATGTTGAAGATTTAAATGGGCATTTTATGACATCATAATTAACAGACTGAGATAATTAACACACATTGCTACTATCAGCGCCCGGGGAGCATTTGGGGGTTAAGTGCCCTGTATGACGTCAGGCAGTACTGTATGTATTATGTAGCCTATGATGTTGACCTGTTGGCTAATGCTAGTGCATCTCCAAAAATTAGAAAGAGCTCATTTGTGTTCAAAATTTAATTTTAATTTTTTTTGGTCCTAAATTGTAAATGAACACTGAAGTCATCCAGACTCTGAGTGAACACATACAGAATCATGTAGTAAACTTAAAAGTGTAAACAAACCAAAACATGTTTTAGATTTTACTTCAAAGTAGACACACAACTGATGTCTCAAACACATTAAAGGGGCAAGAAATGCAAGTCATGAGCTCTTGACAAGACACAGCTGTTAACTGAAAGCCATTCCAGGTGACTACCTCATAAAGTTGACTGAGAAAAGTGCTACTGTGAAGAATGTCAAATATAAACAAGTTCTGGTTTGTTTACTTGTTTGTTTAATAAATAATTACATGTGTTTACTCATAGTTATATGACTTCAGTATTAATCTTTATATTTTTGTCTATTTAACTGGGTTCTCTTTGTCTACTTTTAAGACTTTTGTGAAAATCTGATGATGTTTTAGGTCATATTTATGCAGAAATATAGAACATTATACAGGGTTCACAAACTTTCAAGCATCACTGTATGTGCAGTACGTATCCGCCTTTATGTGCAAGAATAGACTGTAATATATTCATATTTACTACATAACTGCTCGTTTTGATTAATATTATGTTGTAGCTATGTAGGATGAGACTTTCAATCTGTAGAAGCACCTTTAGTTTTATAAAAAACTAGATTTAAGCAGCAAGTGAACCCTCAGCAGGGCTGCTTCATGATGTCACTGCATAAAAACTAAATTACATCACTGTTAAAAGTGCTGACTTAAAACACCATGTTTGATATCAACACTGAGTAGAGACAGAGATAGAATAATAACACTGATATAAAAGTCATTTTTACATGTGAGTAAAAGTACCTAAAGTAGGATGGGGCTGGTGTTGCATTTATCTTCATCACTTTTTGTGTCCTGATGGCACAGAAATACAAGTTTGAATCTGCTGAATCTGTTCTACAGGCTGAATACATTTATATAATATGGAGAGAGGCAGGGGATGCAAGGCCTGTAATGAGTCACCGATCACATCAGCAATCACCAATCAAGTCACAGCTACAGAGATTACATAATATACATTTGATATAAAAAATAATTCTGTATATGAACTGTTCTGAAGCTAAAAATAAGGGAGAACCTGCTTTTTGTTGTAAGTAGTTGTACTATACTTCATTTTATCTCAGTTTTAAATTTATATATAATCACAGTTCTACATGTTTTGTATGCATTTTGCGTCTCATCTTTTGTCAAAGTGAAATAACTGTGAGTGGATGGAGTCATAGTGACCAAGAACACTGCAAAAATGAACCAACACAGTCAGTTTATGCCCCAACATAAATCCCCAGACCAGCGTCTGAGAGACGAGTGCTAGAAGTGAAAAGAGTGCTGGTTTGATGTGCTTGCGTACTCATCGCTCTGGACATCAGTGTCAGTGCCCCTCGTGTATAATAAGGCTTGCTGTGGGCAGCTCTGTGATGCCTCTGTAGCCGAACGTGAGAGTCTTAAGCACCGAGTGGCACCGAGGGCATCGCCACGCCAGTGGCCACCAAGCATGACGACACATGTGGGAAAAGAAAACAAAGCCAATGGGGACTAAGGGGACCTCGTCTGTCCTTCGGCAAGCTCGTCGCCGCACTCGGCCAGGCCCCAGACGCTCACTGTCGAGCCTCCCCAGACAATGTGTCTTTTTACACACTGCGTGTGTTACGTTACTTCTGGAATCCCCAGACTGAACTGACCGCGGCCTTTCAGACGGGTTCCAGCTACACGAGGCCATTTAAAAGACTCGTCAGAGTCACAGCGTAAAATCTAATTAGCGGGGATTACTCCATCAGCCCGGTCGGCCTAGCCTTAATTTTATTTTGTTTGGGTACGGTGTACATATCAGTACAAATTGCTAAGTAAATGAATTGAAGGCAAATGTCAAAGAAATGATTTGCCATAAATCATTTGGGGAGACTCGTCTAATGGGTTTCTGCAGTCTGTGGGGATTTCAGGACTCCACTAGTCGACACCCCATTAATTACAATAAGAACCGTCCTTTTTAGAAACCGATAGCATCTCATAACGAGGACTGACGCTGCCCTGTCACAGAAGGAACAGCAGACAAAAGAGCTAAAAACGTCAAGTGAGGAACGTTTCTGGCTAAAAACAGACAGAAGAAGAAAAACAACAAACATTCAGGGAAACTAATTTCCAGGCCTGAGTCAGATATGTAATATTGCGGCTTTTCATCTTTCAGTCAAAAAGCTTAGGCTCTAAGAAGATTACGGAGGAGAAATCAGCAATGTCGATAATGCGTGGGGGAGGGATGGGGTGTGTGTATGCATGTGTGTGAGTGAGTGGGGGTGCTGGCTGTTGGCTGGGTATTAACTACTGAAAACCGCAATCATGGTGCAGGATTAAGACAAAGCTTTAATATTGTGCCGTGCTCTGCTCAAAGGCACAGGAGCTGGACGTGGGATCAGTGGCCTGGACAGACTAAAATAAACATCTACACGCCGCCCGGCGAGGGACCGCGACTCATCTTTGAGAAAATGGATGATGCAACACTCATTCATTGGGCTCGTTTCACCCCCAGGTGTAGTAGCGGCTGTGTACTCGCGGAGATCAGCAGGTTATAAAATGCAGGCTTGTTGGTAATGTAGTCTACGTAAGAAACAGTGTGTAGTAATGGCTCAATTACTTCAGTAACAGGTGTATTTATTTAAATCAGTCTGAGCCAATCATTTTTTCTTAAAATCTAGATTACTGACTGGCTGCCTAAATGACATTGGTGCATGTTTTTAAAAGTCGGGCTCAGAATAGCTTAGCGGACTAAAGGCTACAACATCAATAAACCTGGCTCTCTCCAGGCAGGTAGAGGGCGCTCTCTCCCCATCACTACTAAGTAATGTCCGCTGGCTCAGGTGTCTGTTAGCTGATGTATCAGAGCTGGGGATCCTGCGCTTTCCTCCGAGCTGCCCAGTGTCAATGTATCAGCAACAGCTGGAAAAGAGGCGGAGCCTGACTTCACATTCAGTGGAGGAGGCGTGTGCCAGTCTCCACCCTCTTAAAGTCAGGGAGAGTCCAAGCAGATGGGTGGGTTGATTGGCCACTTCAGTATTGGGGGGAAAAGTGGAATTTTCTGGAATTCTCATTCTGATTTAAACCACACCCACTTTTGGGTTGTTAATGACTTTATCAGTATTCATATCAATACTGAAATGTTTGAACAATATCAGTGATATATATATTAGTCAAATGACAAATTTAGCTCATTTTAAATTGGCAATTAGCAATTAATTAACTGTAATATTTTGTATTAATTACATATCTGACTTCCACTCTGAAATAATATTAGTACTAATGACATTACTAATAAATACACCACTGTTTTGTGAGGTAGCTGTGAGAGTGCATTAGTGTCTGTAATGTCCTTTGTCTCGACTGGTCTGACTGGGCCTGTAACTGTGCCTGAGGCTAAACCTCACCACACAGGCCAAAGTATTAATATCAGTAAATAGTCTGGCTCGAAGGTCTCATTTAATAGGTCATTTTATGAACCTGTCTTCACTTCCTGTCCTGGTGGCAGCCATAATGACAGTGACAGTGTTTTATACACTCGTCGGCAGCCAGTGGTGTTGATGGCATCTTTATTGTGCCCTGGATCTGCTTTGTAGGGCTAATATGCAAATTCAAACTCAGCTGCCCAATACAAGCAGCTGTCCCAGAAATGGGATCATGTGTTTTAGTGCCATAGTCTGGAAAAGACTGATGCTTAAATAAAAACAGTCATATCATAATATGACCACCTACCTAATAATGGGAATAAAACCCACCCATGCAGTGAAACACACACACACAAACACACACACACTAGAAGGCAGTGAGCATATGTGCCTGAGACAATGGGCAGCCTTATCAATGGTGACCAGGGAGCAGTTGAGGGTTGGGTGCCTTTTTCAAAAGCACTTCATTCATGTCAGGGGATCAAACTGGCGACCTTCCAGATCACTAACCACCAGGCCACAGCTGCCCCCAAACCACCATTAACTCAAACATCAGTAACCACCATTGATTAGGATGGCGAGACATGATGGCATGTATTAGGTGACGGAAGGCACTTGTGCCCATCCAGTTGTTCCATTCCTCAGAGTAGCTTCACTTACGGCAGCTCTAGAACATCCATCAAAGTGGTTTCTGAGATGCTGCCTCCACCATGCTTCACCTGGTACCCTATTATCAGTCACATCACGTCCTTCGCCCATGATGATGGTTTTACACTCTGCTACAGCTGACTGGTGTGCTCACTTATTTATACATGTAGGAAGCCCTGGCAAGTAGCCAAACCAGGGGTGGTCATAATATAAGTCTAACAATTGGGAAATCAACAAATCTGTGGTGACTCGCTCACCATCACGCAATCCACTCCCACTCCTGGTCTTCAAAAGCAGCAAACACCTATGTGTGTGTCCAACATTACTGTGGATTACTCCATCTTCTTCTCTCCCACACACTCCCTCACTTAGTGACTCACTTCACTCACTCATTCACCCACCTTGCTCTCGTTTTCCACGGAATTACCACAAACAGGCTGTAATTATGTAAATGCTAGGGATTTTTTTGGCTGAAATACAAAACCAAGCAAAAAAAACAAAAAACTGAGCGGTTAATTTCTATAAATGATTATAAAATTAGTCGATAAAATAAGTCTTATAGTTAGTCAGGAGTGAATGTCTGTAATTAATGAATAATTATTAATATATAATATTTATTTATAATAATAAGTAGGTTTGACATCATTAGGTCTAATAACATGACTTTAATTGATTATTCTTTTATATTTGTGTATAAAACAACGACAATATTATATGAATATGTATGAAGATGTGTGTACGTTAAATTATTACTAATATTTAATTAAACAAAATGAAACACTTTTCTTCTGCTAATTGTGAGATGATCCCTAACACTGCAGCACGGAGCACAAACACAAAGCTAAGCGGCTGTATTCTGGCTTCATCATAACAAGTGTAGTTTAGTAAAGGTTGTGCTTGTAGTTTGTTGTCTTTTTCTGTTTCAGCACCAAACTGTAACTGTGCTGGAGAATCTGTGTTTTGCTGGTGATGAAAAAGCACAATTTTGAATGTTCAAAATGGTAACAGTGTCATTAAAAACATCAGTGATCTGTATAAATTACTTGTTCTTTATTTGGTTGCCAAATATTCGGTGCATCCCTTGTAAATGTATTTTATGTTGTAGAAGGTAAAGCTTTATTGATTTCCTCTTTTCTCTGGTGTTAATGTTACATTTTTTTAATCAGTACACAAATCATCTGCTGTATGTCAAGATTCTCAGTCCTGCCATCTACAACTACTGTAATTATATTTGGCAGCTCTATGGCATCTCTGCTTTTTGGCCTTTCCAAGTCAGAGTGAAGTACTCCTCAGACACAAGGTTATTGTAAAATATAGCCGTCCTTTTCCGGGAAACCTTACAGGGCCTATATTTGGAGAAAAGGCATCTAATAAATCTCTTCGACTGCAATAACGTCGGCCAGTTTTGGACCAATACTGCTGTGCGCAGCTAATTGCCTCTGAATTAAATGTAGCTGTGGCACTTATCTAATACAAAGTAGAAGAGAGAGTTTGGGGGGGCAAAGTGGTCCTTCAAACCAGTAAGAGTTGCTGGACACTGCCCCCGAAAAAAAAAAAAAAAAACCCTCTCCTCCCCCACTCTGGAGGCTGCACAGCAGGTGGGTCTTTTGATTTGTAACCAAGGAGAAGCTCACACTCATTTCCATACAGATGCCCCTTCACTGGGAGAGGAAGACCACCTCCCAGCACTCCTCTCCGCAGCACCATCGTGTCCAGCTCTGTCCCAAAAAACACTGGCAGGTTTCCAAATGTGTCTGATCGGCCAAGAATGGCTGAAATACTGATTTAGTTTTTCCTGGAGTTTCTAGGCTAATGTAGCGAATGATTAAGTTTACTCCAATTATCACTCCAAACCACAAACTCCAAATCATTACACATTTACTTCACTTGCTTGTTCTGTCTTCAAACTCTTAGTACTTTCAGCTATGCAACATAAACTCCCCAGACAAAAGTATTAGGCACCTTGTATATTTAACACCCCGGAGTCTGAGGGGGTTTCAGACACTCTGATATAATCTGACACACCTTCACTTTTTTACAAATTACACACATCTAAAATTATTTTTCCCAAAGTGTTACACAGGCTTTAGTTCAGCACAGACTCAGCAACAACAGAGTCAGAACAGTAAGAGTGTCATAAATCTATATTCTGATTAAATCTGCTCTAAACTTAGACTTTACAAAAACCTGTTTTCAGATGAGCTGATATGTTGTGAAAAACACTCTAAACATGTCTAACCAAGACTTTTGAGCTCAGAACTGAATAAATAGAGGTGTTGGCTACACACTGCTCATCACAGTTTTTAGACATTGTATGTGGTTTTATTTCTAAAGCTTAACTAATGTGAGGCGACACTCTGTTTTCACTCACTCAGCGGTTCCTAGATTGAATATTCATGAGATAGGTGTGAACACCTGACTCACTCTCAGAAACTTGTCTCTGCTTATTTAAGCTCCTCTCACAAACATATATACAAATATATTTAGATTCAGGCTTTGGATATTTGAAGAGTAGATCCTTTACGGTTTCCAGATTAGGTTTAGCTTTGTTTCTAGGATAAAATTGTTTTCCAAAATTTGCTTCTAGGATAAAATGTCTGATTTCAGTTGCGTTTTCAGTAGTAAATACTCTCCTCCCTTCATTTGGAATATTACAAATACCGTGTAGGTTTGTAAATAGAAAAGGCTTGTTGTATTAATTAACGCTCATTGTCACATTGAGACATAAGAAGTTTTTATTAAAATAAAAGTTGAACAAAATGATGTATGAAATTGGCCAAGAATTGGCGAAGAAAACTGCAATCAGTGAATCTGTACTTGATGGTCTCATAGTTCTGGTACAAAACTAAAAACAAACCCGACCTTGGACATTAAACTTGTTTTGGTTGAACATCATTGGGGTTTGGGTAAAACCGATCGAGTACCAATCGAATGAGGAGCATCTCTCTGTTTCTTTCTCTTTCTCCCTTTTCCCGTAAAGCATTAGTCATTTAAACTGCTCCAAACACTGGAACATTAGAACGGTCAAAGTTGCCAAAACCAATGAAAAGCTGTAGGACTGGGCTTGCATCTGGCATCTGCTCTGAGCCCAGAGTGTCCCAGGGGTAAGGGACAGAGGTGCCCTGTTGGTCAAGCCAACTATGGGAGGATGAGCGAGTCGCAGGCAACTCTTTTAATCATGAGCCCAGAAGCCCCCCCTTCCTCTCAGACACCCCCCCAACACACACACAAACAACTGTTCTTCCCTGCAAAGTCAGTAAAATCATCTAAAAGTAGTCAAAATGTCTAATATTTCTCATTTAACCCTCTGAAGTTTGACACTGTTGTTGCTGAGCCTGTGTAACACTTTGGGCTAAATCACTTTAGATGTAATTTTTAAAAAGTCAGGGCATGTCAGACTACATGAGAGTGTCTGAAATACCCTCTGACTGCAGTGCACATCTGGTTAAACTGTGCCAGGACCCAGAGCTTAGGCTGAGAACATCTTTCTCTAACTCTGTGTTCTTCCTCTTTACTACACTACGTCTGCTTTCTGGTCCCCTCTTGATCTGCCACGCCATGCAACCTGAGTCTTGATAAAGGCCATGTGTGGTGGCCACATGCCCAAAGGTGACGTCCTTCCCATGTGATTCTCATTGAACAGGAGACTCAGCGCCTCTGGGAGAGAAGTTCCACACTGTCGTGTCTTAGTTAAGACAGACTTCAGAGGAAACGTGCACAACCACAGCTGATGATGATGTGTTTTCACAACTGGGCGCAACACTGTGTGGCTGGTGAAGCTAAAACCATAAAAGGCAGCAGAGGCGAAATGGGGTGACAGACTCTCGTCTACACATCCGGAGACTCACCTGGGTAGAAGTCTTTGGATTTCGACAGTTTGATGGTGGCACCCGTCTCTTTCTGTAACTGCACAATCGTCTGACCGCCCTTGCCAATGATGGAGCCTGCAGCGTAGCTCGGAATCAGCACCTTCAAAAAGTACTCGCCTTCTTCTGCAGAGAGAACATACAAGGGAGCAATTAGACATGGATTATGTTACCAAAAAGTGGGCTCTTACCTCTGTGTCTTGTACAAATACTGTTGTTTACACATCACTTTAATGCCCTAAGGGTTCAAAGGTGTTTCAGACACTCTGATGTAGTCTGATATGCCTGATGTTTTTACACACACATCTAAAATTATTTTATCTAAAGTGTTACACAGGCTTTAGTTCAGCACAGACTCAGCAACAACAGAGTCAGAACAGTAAGAGTGTCATAAATCTATATTCTGATTAAATCTGCTCTAATCTTAGACTTTACAAAAACCTGTTTTCAGATGTGCTGATATATTGTGTAAAAACACTCTAAATATTTCTAGGCAAGACTTTTGAGCTCAGAACTGAATAAACAGAGGTGTTGGCTACACACTGCTCATTACAGTTTTTAGACATTGTATGTGCTTTTATTTCTAAAGCTTAACTAATGTGAGGCAACACTTTGTTTTCACTCATTCAGTGGTTCCTAGATTGAATGTTTATGAGATTGGTGAAAATCCATTGTTCAGTTCACATTCCACGGCTGGTAATTCATCAATGGAATGTCTGGAATTACCATGTCATTATCATATGAATGACAGATCACATAATTTGGTGGAAAAAATGCGCAGATGTCTGACTCGCTCTGAAAAATGTGTCTCTGCTTATTTAAGCTACTCTCACAATTATCTAAAAATATTTTTGGTTCAGGCTTTGAATATTTTAAAAATAGACCCTTTAAGGTTTCCAGGTTATGTTCAGTTTTGTTTCTAGGATAAAATCTCAGAGTTATATAAGTGTTTACGTGGAATTTCAGTGGGAACGCTGACTCGAGAGGGTGAAAAGTGTAGATTATTCATTTGTGAAAGTTGTTGGCCAAGTGGACTCCACAGTCTCCCCTTTCCAGGTCGTATTAAGAACCGTCTTCATGTTTAAATTTTCACCCTTGATAGCATGGCGGTCGCTAGGCTGGATGGCTATTTTTATTTTCATTCTTTTCTGAATTTGTTGGTTTTAACATTATAGTTGCATGACGGCTTGTTAAGTGCATGTTAGTAGCCAAGTGCAACAAAACACACGGTAAACAAAAATGGCTGATGTGGAACTGCATTTACCAAAATGTTTTCTGAAAATCCTTCTACAAAAAACACTATATTTTTGGAGAAATAATATTTGGGCATAAAAATTAACATATGAGGAGAGATTTAATTGTGTTCAAATATTTAAAAAAATCTATAAGCAGCAAATTATTATTTGACATCACACATCCTAGAGATGTTTTTTCCCCAAATGCAGAGCAGCATATCTGAAATATCACACAATATTTACTATACAACATTAAAACATTTTCTTTATGAAGTGAAATGTATTTGAACATATATTACTTGTATTTGAATGTACTGAACAAATGAATGTATGAAAGGGTTAATGTTATTTATATTGTTTATTAAAAGTAGTCCAGAAGTCCTTTATAGTCCAGAACTTTATGCACAATATACATAATGGATGCCCGATGCACAATGAGCAACATCAGTGGTAGCACAGAAGGTCACTTGGTAAAAAGGGGGCACTAGTAAAAGCACAAGCCCAGAAAAAGCCCAGATCTACCTGCCTGCTGCTTATCCAGGTCAGCAGAGCTTCACAGCCTCCACCCTCTGACTTTAACATGACATTGTACCCGCCCACCTCGGCCGCTTGGGTACGCGCCTAATATTCCGCCACAATTAATCCGTGTCAGCTCCCAGAAGACGGGCGCTTTAGATTGGATTGGTATTCCGGAGGAGTGATTTATCATCTCCAGCCATTCTGGTGGGCAAGCGAGGCTACACACTCTAGCGGCCAAATACTGCTTGCGTAAAGAACAGACAGTAACTATACAATTAATTATCAGACACAGCTGAAGAAACAATGGAAACGACTGCAGGAGCATGTGGCGTGTTCGGGTTTGAGAGAGAAGATGCAAAAGTAAGACTGCATAAGCATCACTGGCACCAGGAAGAGCTGAAAGGGATTTTTCTGTCAGTCTGCTAAAAGATGCTCCGATTCTCGGAAAAGGTCAGCAGAACGAATAGTGGAGGAGGAGGTACGGGTGGTGCCTAAGCTCAGCATAAGTCATTATTAACCGGGTAGCTTTAACAGGCTCTTAATTATCCAATCTTCTTGTGTTAATCTCATTAGAATCACCTACAGTATCAATGTGCGTTTAAAGATTTGTCTCCGAAATGAACCCACTTTTGTTCCTGGAGTTAACCCAGTCTGATCATCTGCTAAGCCTGGCTTTAACCCAGTCTGATCACATTGCTAAACCTGGCTTTAACCCAGTCTGATCACACATTGAGCCTGGCTTCAACCCAGTCTGATCACCCACTAAACCTGGCTTTAACCCAGTCTGATCACACATTAACCTCATTTTAATGCAATCTGATCACACGCTAAACCTGGCTTTAACCCAGTCTGATCACACTGCTAAACCTGGCTTTAACCCAGTCTGATCACCCACTAAACCTGGCTTTAACCCAGTCTGATCACACTGCTAAACCTGGCTTTAACCCAGTCTGATCACACATTAACCTAATTTTAATGCAGTCTGATCACACGCTAAACCTGGCTTTAACCCAGTCTGATTATCTGCTAAGCCTGGCTTTAACCCAGTCTGATCACATGTTAACCTAGTTTAAACTCAGTTTGATCACACACTGAGCCTGCCTTTAATCAAGTCTGATCACACTGCTATACCTGGCTTTAACCCAGTCTGATCACACACTGAGCCTGGCTTTAACCCAGTCTGATCACCCACTAAACCTGGCTTTAACCCAGTCTGATCACACACTGAGCCTGGCTTTAACCCAGTCTGATCACCCACTAAACCTGGCTTTAACCCAGTCTGATCACACACTGAGCCTGGCTTTAACCCAGTCTGA
>BRDA01007516.1:33490-49813 GCA_036984385.1 Crenuchus spilurus | reverse complement strand
TAGATCAGATTTACAAGACTCGTGTTTGAATCTTAATCGTCTGGTCTCCTCCTACCCAGGGAAAACTCCCTCAGAGCTGGAGGAAGAAACCTTGGGAGGAACCAGACTCACATGGGGGACCCATCCTCCTCTGGTCTGCTAATTCTAAGTTTGTGCTCAGAACATTTAGACTAGATTAAAGATGATTCATTTGAATTCTGCCTATTTTTACATCAACACGAATCTAAAAGATGCTGATTAAATCCATTCACCTTGACAAAATAAGCCAGTGCCAACACCCAAAGGCTTGCTTTCATCTAACAACACTAAAAAGTCATTTTAAAACGATTACAATTCTAAAATTAATTCTAATATTCTATGTTCAGTAAATCTGACTCGTTTTGTAACATCCTCAACCAAAGATTCAGGCTGGTTTAAGCTGAAGGTAAGACGGGGCAATACAGGTCCAGTTAAGTGCCAGATCTCTGTGTGGCACAGCGCTCTGAGGTGGGCATGATGCCTCTCAGGATTTCCCAGGGTATTCCCAGGTTGTGCTGCTTAATTTCTAGAAAATCTCTGGCCTGGATCTTAATTGCTGGAGGAACTGTGTGTCGTCGTCCTCACCCCCCCATCCCACATCAACTTAAATGGGAGTATAATAACTCAACAGCCCAAGTTTGAACAGGAACACGGTTATTTCCTGTCACTTCTCTGCCCAGTGACCAGTCTGGAAAATATTAATATATGTCCCAGAATGTGTATGTGCTAATGTGTTAGTCAGAGGAGCATCTCTAAGATCTTATATATTTTATATTTCATATATTTTAGTATATTATATAGTACAATATTATTTTTTCTATACTTTTTCTCATTTTTATGTGCTTTTCTTTATTCTTTAATTGCCTGTGTGTAAACGAGGACGAGCAAAGGAATGTCACTGTACCTGCACATGACAATAAAACTCTCCAATCTTAAATATATTTACACAATATATAAACTCTTATCAAATGAGTATCACATAATTGTTAGCATGTGTACACAAATTCATGGGTTGCTAGGGGCTCTCCAGAGATAGGAGGCCCAGAATAGACAGCATCAGCCTGGGGATTGAAGGTTCAAATCCTGGGATCTTGTGTCGGGAGCCTCGTGGGCCAACAGGCAGAGCTACGGCTGGAGGGCAATAGGGGCAAATATAGTTCCCTTAAGCTGGATGAGAGAGAATGCTCATTGTTTATATTTCTCATCTTCTAAAGACTATTCCTGCAAACTGATGTTGGTACAGGCCATTTTAAAGTGGATTAGGCCATACAAATTAGCTGCACAACGGGTCGGGCCCGTAAACAGTCTGAGCAGAATAGAAGCCAATTTTTTTCCCAACGTGGAAAATGGCGTGACGAGGGGGGCAAATCTTCGCTCTTTTCATTGTTCTCATCCATATTCATCGAGCGTCCTGGGCTCCATTCCGCCGCAGACGGGCAGAGAGAGGCGAACGCCTCATCCAATCCCGAGCCGTCCCTGCCCAAAGCCCCCCCTCCCCACCGATTTTTTTCCCTTTGACGCAGTGCTCTCGAAAAGAAGGAGGAGGAGGAGAAGAAGAAGAAGAAGCAGCGCCCCCTTTACGTTAAAATCGTTCCCAGATCAATAGGCGCACACGACGGTGGTTGCCAAGGTAATCAATGGCCGGCCGCCATTGATGGGGAGACGAGGCGAGACGGGCGCTGCCGAAAAATAGAAAGGATTAGCGGGTGCGGGGTGGAACCGGGGCGAAGGGGTTTGAATACGCGGCTCCCTAAACCAATATCCGCAGCAGCCGCCCTGCGAACCGCACCGTTAATCAGGGGGCCGGCCACGCAGCTGTATTAGGATTACTGTAGAGTCGTCTGTGAATGAAGTGGGCCGCAGTGAGGAAGCAGCCATTTGTCCTCCATGTCAATGTCTTAGGGGGGTGGGAGGAAATCTTCAAACACAGCTGGCAAATCATGTTTATGTAAGACCTCCTTTTGAGAGAGTCTACTTTTTCACCGAACACCGAAACTACCCGGCAGAGCTGTGCCGACTTACCGATCGATAAGCTGCACCTTTCATAGACCAGCGAATACACTTCCTGTGCCATCAGCTGTATCACCTACCTCTCCTGCATCCTCCCGGGTCTCGCACACACTTCCGCTGGCCTATTTTCCATAAGAGGGTCACGCTGCTCACCAAGGACATCTGCATCCCCTACTTCAGCTTCTACAAGCCTGCGCCCGTGCCAGTACTTCCATTTACAAAATGACTATACATTACATTATTTCTCAGGGCACGACTCGCGCCAGCCAAGAGCAGGTTTATGGTAGTGATGGAGCTAAAATAGCACTACTCTCCTAATGACCTCCTAGTGAGCAAATGACTCTTCCTTTTTAGCCAACTCACTCTGAATGTTATTTTGTTCTTTTTTTCCACTTTACACTATGATTTCTCAGTCATTTGTGTAAGGACGGGCCTGGACTACGTATTACTAGTCCAAATGGTTTATTTCCATGTAACAACATACATACAGAAGCATTTAAATATATATATACACTTGTTTTTAGACTCATTTACTTTCATTAACATGAATTCTAACAGATTAATAAATGCAATTATGTATATATGTGTATACGATGTAATAAATCATTCAAATTAATCTGATTTTTTTCCCCAAAATAAATGAATTAAACCTTAAACTACCAGGTTACGACATGCTGCTGTAGAGATAAACAAACAAGCCTGGTCCTCAGTCTGTAAGTGGGTCAGTGCTATTACTGATAGGTTTTCATTAAACCTCTTGAGTTGAACTCCGTGTTTAAGATAAAAGGCAGCAAATTGTGTCATTTTAACACAAAAATATACACAAAATATTACACAGGCCTGTCTGTATGTTTTAATAAATATACACAAGGCTGTCTTGTCTTGATTTTTAACATTTTAAAACTTGAATTTAACTGTAACTCTCTGACACATACAAAATAAAAATTAAAATAAGTATATGTCAGATTTAATCATTCATTTTTTTATTATTTATTTATATGTATATTTTACATTTTTAATATTTTAATTTTTGTACTCTTATTATGACATCTAATGTTTTAGCTGTTTTATTTAATATTTCACACTTGCTTGTTTAAATGATGCAATACTTTACCACTTTAGGTAATCGCACTTTTAAAAAAAGTGTCCAAATATTAGACAAAATAAAAGAAGCCTCAGACGTGTTTATTCTGCGGCTAAAATGAAGCTGCATCGCCGTGATGTTCTGGAGGATAATACAGGGATACCGAACATTAACAGATAATCCCTCTCTGCACTGCAGGGCTGCTCTTACCATCCTAACAACCATTTCATTTGGCCAAATGGATGGTGTTTGTGTATAATGCCTCCCACGGGTGCAGCACGGTTTTGGCTGATTGGCAATGCGTAATGCTCTCCATCGATTCCTCCACATGCAAACACCAGGCAAGAGAGGAATATGCAAGTGTAAGCTTAAACAGTATTACACAGTGCAGATCCCAAACCCCGAGGTCAGTGTGCGGAGGGCAGAGGTCATAGGAAGTCGCCCGGCCTAACAGAAACGAATCAGCTCGTCCTGAAACAGGCCTAGACTTCATTTACTGAGCCTGAGAGCAGCCTGCGTGGTCCACAGATACATGGCTTTTCACTTTTGCTTCAAAATGAGGCCACGTTTAAGCATCAGGCGTCCTGTTTTAGCTTTAAAAGCTTCACGATTCACACGCTGCGCATGCAAAACAAAAGAAACAACACAGCAACTTCACAGCTCTGGAGACCCAAGTCCAACCCGACCTCAGAACAAACCAAAACATGGACCCAAGAATGTTTCACCAACAGCGAAAACCCTCCAAATTCTGCCTTCTTCAGTTAAAAAGATCAGCATCGCTGGGTTTAAGCTTTCGCATCGTTCTGTGCCTCTTTTGTTGTCCATGTTTTGCTCTTAATGAGAGAAATTTAGGAAGTGGCAGCAGTTTTAAAACAAACATGTTACTTTCGCTCAGACACGTGTGTACATAGTAAAAGAAGATTGATGACGAGCTCTCCAGGGCTGTAAATTCAAGCCTCTGCAAGGTCATCTGTGGTGACGCTCCATCATCTCTCCATCAAGCCTGTTTATTCAGTTTATTAAATTAAAGGGAAAAGGGTCTATCGTTTATAATTAAGCCTCCAATTCATTGGGATTATTAACCATGAGGAGTCGCCGATCAAACCATGTGGCTGGTTTGAGATGTCACAGCATAAATACAAAATGATGTTGAGCATCGCTGCGAAGGTGCTGGTTTTAAACGCCATGCTAGCTTTAGCCTGACGTCGACAGACCGGTGAGACATAGAGAGAATATAAGTTTGGTATAAAAATCATTTTTATGTGTGTAAAAGTCCCTAAAATTGGACTAGGCTGCACAAAGACAAAATGTTTGAATCTGCTGAATCTGGTCTAATGGTTGTTTAAGAGTCCCTCCCACTCTGGGAATGTAAGGCCTGTTGTGTAGCGTTCGTTTATAACTAAAACTAATAATGCCAGGGCTGCTTTTTGTTTTTAGTATTAGTGTATAAAAATGTCACGGCTGCTTTTTGTTTTAAGTAGTAGCATCCTATCTCCCTTTTATGTTCATGTATGTACATCTGCAGCCTGTGTTTCCATTTTAAAACTTCACCGAGCCTCTGACAGCCCTTTTGATGGAGTGTTTTTATGTATATTTTGTGATAAACAGTAATAGTGGACGTTACTAATTTACTGTGGTGTAGGATTGAGGAAGGTTGAATGTAAAAGCTAGGCCGCAGTCATGTTGATGTGGTGGTTATTATAGTAAAATGGACGCACAGGTCCTGAGGGCTGAAAGCCAGGCCTGCTGTGGAGGCTCTGATGCTCTACAAACGCGACTCTCACCTCCAGTGTTGGTGCGCTTGGTGCTGCTGGCCTCCGTGGGGGTCTCCAGCGGTCTTTTCCGGGAGTCCGGCGGGTCTGACTCCATGTGCGGCTGCTGACTGTGGTGATGCGGGTTGGAGAAGATGCCGTTCTGCTGCACTGCCCCTCCGGCCATCATTTTCACTCTGAGCGCTGCCTCCTCGTCTCTCTTTGTCTTTAATTCTGCAAATGTGAAATGTGTGTAGACGACAGCCTCCTGTGTGTGTGTGTGTGTGTGTGTGTGTATGTGTGTGTGTGTGTGGGCAGCGGGGCTTTATTCCCTCCTATGCAGCACCGCTCCTGTCCTCTGCGATGGCGCTCTTCCTCATGGAGACGTCAGAGCAGATAATAATATAAAAACGCGGCGGCGGGAATAAATCAGCAGAAAAACTAATCGGACACAAAAACAGACGCTCCTCGGTCCTGTGCATGAAGTCCACACCGAGATGCCGTCTCTCTCTCTCTCTCTCTGTATGTCGTTGTCTTCTTGTTTTTTTCTCGTCTTTGCTCTGACTGGAGGATGCTGCTGCAGTCTCTCTCTCTCTCTCTCTCTCTCTCTCTCTCTCTCTCTCACAGCATCTCTGCGTGGAGAGAGCGGCGCGTGACGTCAGCCGGCGCCCTGTCAAATGTAGGAGCCAGGGTTGCCAGGTCGCGGAGAATTCTGCAGTCGCCGTAAACACGGTTGAACTAGAGCTGAAATCGAAAGCGTGTAATTACAGACGTTTGAGGACGCTTTAATTGTACTTTTAATGTGCTTTAAGTTTTTCGTTTTCTTTTCAATTTAACAATTAAGCATTTTGTTCATATGTATGTATGTATATGTGTGCATGTCATTCAGTGTATGTATCTTAGTATGTATGTATGTATGTATGTGTAATTACTATGATTATTATTATTATTATTATTATTATTATTATTATTATTATTATTATTAATAATAATAATAATAATAATAATAATAACAATACATATAATTTAAGACACAGAAGGAGAAGAAATTACTTTTTCAATTAAAACACAGCATCTACTATTGCTTCCTCTCTGCAATAATATATATTTTCAGACCCCATTCTCATATTAGAAAGTCTAACTTTCATACTATTTATTTGAATGTTACTATTTGAGCTTTTATTACAGTATTAGCCCAAAAACCCCGCTCCCAATTTTCCCTCCTGCTGCATTTTCAAACTAGCCTCATTCAGCGTTAAACCTACGAACCTGGCAACTTTGTGTGGAGCCGAAGCGCTGCTCTGGTTTCACTGTGATTGGAAGGCGCCGCTTTGAGGCAGCGAATCAGACGCGGCGTATGATAATAAGCGCCGGGCAGGGGAGGGAGGGGCGGGTCTTGAATAGGCGAGAGCAGGAGGCGTCATTCCAACATCATGGCTCTGTGCCGTTCAGTGGAGAATAAAAACAGCAGCGATAATGATGTTTTTTTAAGAGCTCATAAAATGTTCAGCACAAGTCATTTACAATATGTACATGTGTGAAGCGTTTTCTTTTAATATATAAATCAAATTACTATTCAAACAGTATCATTAAGTTAAAGAAGGTTTGAATTATGTCACTTTACATGTAATGAGTATACAGGGTAAGACAGTTTACCTTTTACAGTGGCGCCTGGCCAGTAGAGGGCGCTGGAGCTACAGAAATTGCTTTTTATTTTCGTTTTTAAAATAAACGTTTCAAATAATCAATATCTACGTATTTTATGTCTGTATGTGCTAAACATGCACAATAACATGTAATAAATCAAATATTTTGTTGGGAAATGAGCTTCTTGGTTCATTCTCTCTCTCTTCTGAGGCGACAAAAATATCACCCAGTCAGAGAAGCAGCAGCCAATCTGACACCTGCTGACACAAGCTACAACATACATTTAGCCAATCAATGTTCTCTAATCTATTTCCTTCATTTCTGGCCACCTGCAGAGTGGGTTAATGGTTTTAGGAAGGTATGATATTATTGATGTAATAGAAATGCTGATATTTAGTCTTAATACTCTAAATTTTGCTCAATTCATAGTATAGGATACTATGCCAATAATAAAATCCAGCCCGTTTTTGGAGTTTTGTGTGAAATTATGTCAAATTTGCCTTTTTTCCTCTGTTTTTTTGTGTTGTTCCAATACACACAAAGGAAATAAACATGTGTATAACAAAACATGTGTAAGTGCAATAATTTTCTGGGAGAAATACTTCATTTTCTGGATAAAATTCAGGGGTGCCAACACTTTCGGCCATGACTGTATGTTTGATGAATGTTTGCCAACTAAAATGTGAGCGTATAAACACTGACTGACCAAATATACATCTTACGTATATACGTGTGCACAGTACTGTAAAAGCCATTACGTTTCAGTAAAGAGAAGTACAGCAACCTTGATAATGTAATATTATTCTTTTAAGTAACAATAATTCAAGCAGTAACTTGATGAAGTTGTATTTACAGGCCTATCACTTAGAGAACCTGCTCGTTAGGCTAAATCGTAAGCTCTGTTCCATATTAATTATAAATATTGTACATATACACTATTGTACACTGGGTCATTAAGATGACAGGCTCAATGAGCATCATCTGGACATCCAACATCCTTCTTCTCATGTCATTATGCACCTGCCACCTTACCTATGCATGCGTACATCTCAAGATGTCACTTTTGTCACTGACACTTTGTTAATATTGGACGTGGTTTCTGGTGATTCACTGCACAATTACCTGCATCTCGTTAACTTATCACAGCACATCACACCTTCAGGTTAGTTTATTGTACTATATCTATTCTTTTAAAGTTGTTTTTTTTACCCCAAATTTCTCCTTAATGTGTTTGGTAGCTAATTGACCCACCCATTCATTGACTCTCCCCATCACTTGCAATGTCTCTGACTCCTCCTCCAATGCATGTGAAGTCAGGCTCCGCCTCTTTTTGAGCTTCTGCTAACACATCACTACTGGGCAGCTAGCGCACTCAGAGGAAAGCGCAGGATCCCCAGCACCTGGCAGGTGCCTGAGCCAGCCAACATTACTTAGTAGTGATGGGGAGAGAGTGCCATCTTACCCGCCCAGAGAGAGCACAGCCAATTTTGCTCTCTCGAGCCCCGGTTGCTGATGGCAAGCAGTGTGATTGGGATTCAAACTCACGATCCTCAGATAATAGCGCCTTAGTCTGAGCCACTCGTTGCTCTTGTTTTTATGTGTTTGCTGCTGTAATATATAACTTTCCCTCTGGGATTAATAAAGTGAACTATTTATATAAACTATACCTGATTAGTACCGCCTCTTTTAGACAACACGGCATTATATATGCACTGGAACTCGAACCATAATATAGACTCAACTGCTCTGAATAGACTTACAGTTTTTATAAATAAGTAAATATATACAGTTTGGTCAGTAATAGCAGTTCTTGTTGATAACTGAAGGTTTCACAGCTCATACAGTAAACGGCTGGTTTCTTCTCGCTGTTGTAAAAGCCGGGACATAAGACATCTTTGTTCAGATGAAACGTGTCTGTGTATTAAGTGCAGGACGAGCACTACCACATACCTTTCACATTCTGCGGCTGCTTCTAACACACGTTTGTGTTGCTGTGTCCACGCTGGGTCTGATGTAAAGAGGCTCTCACAGGCCTCCAGATTCTCAACAAGGTGACACTGAATCGGACCATCTGACCCGGTTTCACACGGCCGCGAAAAACTCCAGAAGCAGCCAAATTTGTGGACACGACTCATTCTGTCTCAAACTGCTGCTCTGAGGAGTCTTCACTGATACACTCACATGCAAAAGTTTGGACACCCCTTAACTGAGAAGCAGTGAACACGTCATGTACAGAGAACACACATGAATATGACTTTAAACACACACACACACACACACAATAGATGTCAGCCTTAACTTAATCACAGGCCAATTCAGTAAAAATGATCATTTTGACATATAAAGTGACAAATTTCAGGCCACTATTGACTGGTTAGTCACCTTAATCACACATCTGCTTTTCAGTCCTCACTGCTCCTGTAGAATATAGAGGTTAACTGGTTCACTGTGGCTCTGTATCACTCGCCAAAGTCCTTGTACTCCTTTGGCACCAATAGCCCGTAAGGCACCACAGTGAAGAGAAGTCCATTCTCAGTACAGCTTCACTGCAGCAGCTCTAAAACATCTCACACTGTTAGTGGTGTCTGAGATGCTGCCTCCACCATGTTTCACTGGTACCCTGTTATCACGGACATCAGTCACATCACGATCTTTGTCCATGATGATGGTTTTACACTCTGATACACCTGACTGGTGTGCTCACTTATTTAAACACTGTTCAAGAGCCGAGTTCATTCCAAACCACATGACCGTGTGTTATAGCTGTCTCAGGTGTCTAAGCTGTTGGAGGCATCTGTATTACTTGAAATAAAATGAACAACATGTGTAGTTACACACAGCATGACTCAGCAGGTTGAGCATCATAGTGTTGGGTACCAGAGGCTGAAAGATAAACTACAGCCTGTCAGTCTCATGTTCAGCCAGTTGCATCCGTTGCCATGGAGAATAAAACCCTCTGAGGTGTGCCCAATGAAATGCCCCTACATGAGTATTTCTTCAGTAACAGAGTAGGAGAGAAAAAAGAAAACTCAATGTCGGCTCTGCAGCATATGATCAATTACCACCAGCAACCACGGCAACATATTACCCACAACTTCAATAAGAGCTCAAAATCTGGTCTCTCCATTAACAGAAGTTACTGGACAGCATCTGAATTCTGTCATTCACTGTTTATGCAAAGTTCTTCTGCATTTCTTCTTTCTTTTTGATCATTTTAGTCCTGATTTTCTCCACAATGTATTTCAGTGGCCAATTAACCCCGCCCCTTTTATCATCTCTCTCTTTCACCATCACTTACAATGTCACTGACTCTCTTGGGAGGGGGCAGACGAGCACAGGCCTCCGATACTCAAGCCTTTTCTTCTGAACTGCGGCTGATACATCACCGCCAGGCAGCGAGCACACTCAGAGGAAAGCACAGGTCCTCAGTTCTGATGGATCACCTGGCAGATGCCCAAGTCAGTCAACACTGTTTGTAGTGTTAGGGAGAGTCGCCATCTTGCCCGCCCAAAGAGAGGGCGCGGCCAATTCTGCTCAAGGTCTCGGCTGTCGATGGCAAGTAGCATGATCGGGATTCAAACTCGCGATCCTGGGATCATAGTGACAGCGTCTTAGTCTGCTGAGCCACTCGGGCCCAAATTTCTTAAATAAAATGACATTTCAAGTCGTTTTCTGTTTTAATGTTGATGAGTTTGGCCAGTCAAGCACAATAATATGATGGTAACGTTGGCACCTCCATAACGATTGTCAGTGGATAGAAGCATGAAGTGCTCTAAAATCTCCTGGTAGACGACTGTGTTGACTTTGGACACAGTGAACCAACACCAGCACCTCAAACCATCACAGGAAACCTCACACTGGACTTCGGCCCTTTTGGACATCAGTTACACCTCGTCCTTTGTCCATGGTGATGGTTTTACTGCTACAGCTGACTGGTGTGCTCACTTATTTATACATGCAGTAAACACTGGTGGCATCTGTGACATCCCAGGCCAACCAGGGGTGCTCATAATGGTATGAAATGACTGTGTAAACACTTTATGATGAACAGAAGTTCTCCAAAATGGAGTAAAATCTAAAAGAGAAAAGTTAAGAGTCTTCTCTGGTCAACGTTTACTTTTTGATAATGTTATACAGCTTACTGTGAGGTGATAAGTGTTTATTAATAGCTGAATAATAAGACTAGGGTTGCAGAGATTAATGCATTTGACTGTAAGTACTCTGTGTTATTGTTGTTGTTATGCAGTGACGTCTGATGCCCTTGGCATCTCTCACAACTGCCCCCACCCTCTTTCTCATAAGTGCTTATGCTTCAGTGCAGCTGCTTTGCAATATAGCTCTTTACTGTCCTGAGCAGCTAAGATGACGGGTGTACATTCTTACATTAATGCACATGGCATTCTTCATAGTAATAACCTCAGTGCCAGGTTACAGGCGCAAAAGCATTAAAAGCATTTGTCTCCTGGTACTTTGTTATCATTGGTTTTTTTCTTATTTCTTCCCAAAAGAGATGCTTTAAACCAGTTATAACACACTGTACCCATCTCCTGATCACCACAGACTCTCGTGTCCCTGAGCTAGCCCCGTTTCCCTGTAAAGCACGGTGCTCATCTGTTAATGCTGGACAGATGGCTACGGGTAAAGCCTCCATTCCTGCAATATGGGTTTATGAGCTTTCACATAAACTGCAACAGTCCCCCCACCACCACCCTCTCTCTTCCATCATGGTGGTGAAAGGCTAAAGCTGGCGCGATATCTAGTCAGGGGTGACTTTCAATGCATACCCCCATCCCCCACGCCGCAGACATTGTTTGCCGAGGAGACCCCCATCTGCCCCCTCCTCCAGAAGAGTACCACAACTATTGTTAACCGCAGCCCATGAGAGGACCAGAGGCTCTGGCTGGATTAGGCAACATCTGGCGTGAAAATACCAGCTTGGTTTATGAGCGACAACACGGCAGCGTGCAGTTTAAGAGAGGCAGGGGTATCTGATAATCCCCCCATCATAAACCGGCTTTGTTTTGAATAATTATTGGGCTGTTACCATAATACAAATAAAAGCCACAAAACCGCAATGAACATCATGAGAAGCCACACCAGGGATCCTCATTTCTACCCCAACGACTGTTAGTCCAGGCATCATTTACTGCCCCACTTACTGAGCGCATAAACTCTTAACGGTCAGCAGTTGAGTTGTAGGTATTTTTACATCGATATCTGTTGTCTAATTAGCTCTAGGTGTCAAAGTGTGGCATAGAATTGGGCTTTGCTGTGTTAGAATACAATGAATGGCTGCACACTCTCATCCTTGAACACCCGTCTGGCAAATGAGAGTCTCCATCTTGAGGCTGAAGGATGCAAACATCCTGAGGATCACAGCCGAGAGCTCGGTTCTCCATTAGAGGGCACTCATGAGACACCAATCCAAGAAACCAAAGCAAAAGAACATTTGGATCATTCTCTGAACAATTTGAAGCTCCTTCGTTTTGTTGTCACAGGACTCACTGGACAGTTTTGGTTGGTGCACTATTGGCACTCTGCATACCACATAAATGGGTTTTGGTTTTCCATAAATGGGCTCTTTTCAAGAACTTCAAACAGCACTAATCTGATTTCTGGATTGTATCCAAATTGATTTTTGTGAGTCCAGACAGTCTAAAACTGCATCAAATCTGATGTTTTGCAAATTTGATCCAAGTCACATTTGGAGGTGGTTTAAAATGTGATTACAGTCAAATGTGTACAGATCCATCTAGATGGCCGCTCAAATCGGATTTGGAAGTGTCTTTCACATCACTCGCTGTGCGACACAGAACAACACGTCAAACCCAGAGTGACAGAAGTGATCCTCATCCGAGGTTGCCAGGTCTCGAAAAACTCTCCAGTCCACTGTACCAGTGCTTCACAAACATAAAACTATCTAGAGTCTAATCACCGATGCTCGGGGAAGCAAAAATTGGTTAACTACTTTTAAATAATATTTTAATTTTTCATTCATTTTCTACATAATAGTACCTAGTAAGGAAAACATAATGTTTCCTTGTACTCTGCTGTTATTCATATTTTCAAATCCCTCCACTGAATCTTCTAATGTTACTGAGTCTACCTGAAGCATCAGTTCGATCATGGTACATTTTTAAAGCAGTCCAAAAACTGTAAACCTGGCAACCCATCAATAGCATGGCTGTAGATACTGATGCCTACGCTGTGACCACAACAACCCAATCAGATACACTTGTGATGTCTGTATGGGCAAATCAGATCTGATCTCTTACTAATAACCATGTGAACAGACATCTCAACAGATCTGGGGTGTGTTTCCCAAAACGTTTTTAATGCTAAGTACTTCGTAACCTCGTACTTACAAACTTTCTTAAATTTACGAGTGTTTCCCGAAAGCCTTTGTAACCCACGTCGTACTTAAACTCGTTCGTAAATCTACAATTGGTCTGACCCTCTCATTGCTCACCAAGTTGTTCTTAACTTGAGGTTCAGGTGCAGTTCTGTCTGAAAAACGAAAGAGGGCGCTGATCATCCTCTGACAAACGCAACTCAGCACACGCGTGTATATGCAAACAAGAATTCATGAACATTTAAATTTTCTTTTGAAAGCATAATTGTGTCACGTAAATTAGAGTCAGCGTCCTTAGTTCAGTACTGCACATACATGTACTTATTAAGTTGAAATAATTTTTTTCACATAATAAAAAAACTAAGATTGTTTAAGTACAATATATTATTTATTGATAAACACATATAAATGACATAAATGCAGGGGGAGGGGTTTCCAGTGTAACAGTCGTAGTAGTAAATTAATATATTGTGTCCCAAGCAATGGTTACTCATTGGCCTACTAAGCTTGTCAACTCTTAACCAATCAAATTCACTGATTAATCATGGACACGTAACCAAGAGGATTTGCCTGTTTGTAGGCTTGGCATGCGATGGACAGTAACTGTAAGTGAAATGTTTTTTTTGCATGTATGTAGTGTAAATACTTCTTTAATGTTTGGTTTTATAATTATTGTTTACATAACGATACGTTTGTGGCTTAATAATGAAGAAATGTATGTAAATCGGTGGTTCAGTTTTCGACTGGCCGAGACTATTTGACGCAGACACGAGGGCGGAGTCAACTAAGTGCTGCTTAGGGACTCGATCGTAAGTTTGGAAGATGAGAAGGCTTTTGGGAAATCGCGTTCGTAAATCGCTAAGTTCAATCGCTTTCGGGAAACGCACCCCTGATTTGCCTGCAGTCTGAACACAACCTGGAGATCTACATCCTGGTGAGTTCAGGTCAAACACACCTGGCTGTAATATTCAGGTGACATTGAAGGTGTCCATCACCTGGATCAGGTGTGTTAGATTAAGGCTGAACCTGAACTGTGCAAGGTGGTGGAGGTCCAGGACCAGGACTGGACACCTCTGTTGTATACCAAACAGTTTTAAAAACATACATCCAACCAGGAACTATTTTGTGATCATTATTCTGTACGTCGCACCTTATTTTTTAAACTCCTTCATGAACGATTAGGTGTGCTAAACTGTGAAAACATATCAAATGCACAAACAAGCCATTTAAGGGTAGTTTCTTTCTTTCTAAGTAACATCTCTGCTTTGTCTGGAGGCTAAAAATCCAGCTGTGGTCACATTAAGATCTTGCATAAAAATCTCAAACATTTCATACAAAACAAACTGCTGCACGTTTTGAATAGACATATAATTTGTCAAAGATTCCCTTGTTAATATCGGTGCGGGCTCTTGTTTACCATTCACAGTGAAGATCTATTATTATTATTATTATTATTACATATGTTCTTTAATTTAAATAAAATATGTAATAAGTCATAGGAAAGCAGTAGTGTCATGTGAAAGTATGGAAGCGGAAGTGAATTAGAAAATACTGCTGTGTGTACTTTTGTATATATTAAGTCCAATCATGTTTTTGACGTGCGATTAATCTCCCCTGTTGATGCCAGCGCGGGAACGTGGGCTTATCCGAGTGAAACAAAACACGATCATAGCTCATAAGATTATTAAACTGAGTTCATTTATCCTCGAGTGTGGATGCAATTATTGTGAAAAAGTGTGCTGAGAGAAGCTTACATGAATTATTCTTCACTGCCAGGAGGGGGCAGCAGCGCACTGTGGGACTTTTACAGTGAAGCCGAAAGGAACACAAACCGGAAGTTCAACAGTAAAAAGAGAAAAATATAAGAAATACATGCCAGATGGGTTTAAAAACATGTAAATAGTTTAAGCAACGCAGTAGATTGTTTTGAGATACATGCATATTCAGTAATAAAGTTAATTAAATCTGTGTTAAATATAAAATATAAAATATAAATTTATTTTTACCCACTTTTTTCTTGTGTGTGTGATATTTAGCTACTACACTCACTGGCCACTTCATTAGGTACACATACCTTGTGTGAGGATGAGTCAAAATGATCTGCACTTTAGTTATTTTAAAACATTGCCCACAATGTCTTATCAACACTTTCTGTACATGTTACGTCAGCTCATTTATGACTGCAGCGCAACAAAAAATGGCCGCCACACTTATGATTTCAGCAGCGTGCGCTGATTGTTTTTTTGTGGTCTGAGGATGTGTTAGGATGGGGCAGCCGTGGCCTCCTGGATAGGGATCTGGTTTTTTCACCAGCTGATATTTATCAGAGCTTTGTGCACAGTATGGAGATTTTTTTTTTTTTTTGGCGCGAAGAAGTCTGTATGAATGAATATAGTTCAAGAAAGGTCACGCAAGCATCAGCTGTAAAAAAGGAGCTGGTTGCCAGTCCACATCCATGACTAATGACAACAGTGAGGATGCAGGTGAACTCATTCTGTTGGACAGACGGCTTTGCAACTCAGCCATGGCTCTGCATATGCAATAATCCACATCAGACCTAGAGACGTTTGCACGAGATGAGAACCAAAATAATAAAATGACATCTGCAAACATATTTTGGACTGACACTCTATGCAAGGCTGTTGTGTTGTTTCATGACAATGCATGCCTGCGCACCACTGCCACACTATTGACACACTATTGGCACCTTCCCATTGTCCTCATCTCACTCCTTTGGACTATTACCTGTTTGGTCTCCTAAAACAAACCGTAAGAGGATGAAGACTCACATCTGATGATAGACGGACAAAGTGTATTGAAAAATAATGGAATATACTGTTTTTGACTTTTCTAAAAACTGCTTAAAATAAAATCTGCAGCCAGAGTACAGTCACTTTTGACTCACATATACACACACTAGTGGGCAAAGCACTGGGCAGTCCTATACATGGTGCCCAGGGTTGGGGTGTAGGTGCTTTGCTCAGGGTTACTTCAGTCAGGTCATGTCTGTGTTATTGAACTTTTGACCTTTGATTATAGTCAAACTGTGCTATACAGTTTTATGTTTATCTGCTTGTCTGTAGCTAATGATTAAATCTTTTATGATCATGTCTGTTACTGCAGGACACGTGTAGTTATTGCAAGTGAAGCCTCCAGGACTAGAAGTAAAGCCTAACAATGAACCTAACATCACCATGCCTAACACCAAGACTTAGCACGCAGATACGGCACAAACCTTGCCCACAAACAGATCTAGCTCATATACCATAATGAATGATAGTCCAGATACAATTGCTGGAAGCCATATATATATATATATTGGCTAAATAAAAATGTTAATGTTAAAAATTACAGTGTACAATTAAACATAACAATTATGACACAAAAAACTATTAATAAAGCATTTAACACAATATTTTACAATATTTATTTCAAAATAATTTGACATCATGAGTCCATTC
>BRDA01007515.1:92035-126346 GCA_036984385.1 Crenuchus spilurus | reverse complement strand
CACACAAATAAATTATTAAAAAATCATACATTGTGATTTCCGGATTTTTTCTTTTAGATTATGTCTCTCACAGTGGACATGCAGCTAAGATGAAACTTTTAGACCCCTCCATGATTTCTAAGTGGGAGAACTTACAAATTCGCAGGGTAAACTCCCTGTAACCATGCTAGTATTAAAAACCTATGGATATAGCAATTTTGTGCTCAAGACAAAAAAGCCCCAATGTGATCAAAACAAATCGGTTTTTGAGTTTAGAATCAAGTTAGCATCTTCTTCCTTATTCCAGTGCATGAGTGCAGCACCATTGAAGGTGGAACAGGAAAGTTGAAGATGCTTATGAATAAGAGGGTATTTTAATTAGAGTAAGAGTCTTGTATTTTAATTCCCATAAAGCTGCAAAGAAGGATCTACTCTTCTTTTAATTAAAAACCACTGAGACTGAGCTCCTCTGCATTAGTTTGAGCTAAATTCACAAGAAATGAAATCACTTTGTCTAGAATGTAACATGTAAAGTAATCCCATTACTTTTAATCCCATACTACTATTGAATCTTTTTGCACACTAAGAAAATTAAGTACAGTTTTGTACTTAAGAGAGTATGAATGCTTGCTACAGGGGCTGTACCTTATTGAGGTACAATAGTAGAGTACCTTTCCATTGTTGTACACTTGGTTTTGTACTCAGTTAACGTACTATTCTGTACCCAAAGAGATTAAAATGTACCTTTGTGAGTACATTTATGAAATGTATACCTTTAAGTACAAGACAGTACTTATATTGTACATCTGTTTTTTAGTGTGTTGCATTTTATTATTATTTTTAAGATCTCTTTCTCTTATTTGTTGTTTTTACTTTGCATTTTAAAGCACGTACAACAGCATTTTTAATGCATAAAAGCTGCTATATAAATAAATATTATTATCATTAATATTAAACTTTTTGCAATGAAATTTGTGAACTGTATTTGGAACATTTATGTGTATTTGTAATGGCAAAATTATGACTCTCCTCAATCCTGGCACTATTGCACCTCACTAAAAAAGCTGAATTAAGTTGTATCTCAGGGGTGTTTCAATATCATTAAAACTTTAAATGATAAGCTTCCCACTTAACAATATGCATTCACTGTATATACATAGAAGACAGAAGATCTAACAGCCGACAATAATATAAACGTTATGTAACTGGGGGCAGCCATGGCCTACTGGTAAGGATCTGCTCTTGTGACCAGAAGGTCGCCGGTTTGATCCTCAGAGAGGACATGATTGAAGTGCCCTTGAGCAAGGCACTTAACCCCCGGGTGCTGGTGGATAAGGGCTGCCCACCGCTTCGGGCACAAATTCTCACAGTCTAGTGTGTGTGTGTGTGTGTGTGTGTGTGTTTCACTGCACGAATGGGTTAAATGCAGAGGTCAAATTCCGTTGTGTGAAAAACACTTTGGCAAATTGGTTCATCTTCATCTTACACACAACTGTTTTATCAAAAGATCCTCACAGTCAACATTCTGTCTTTTGTTTTGTCATTCTTCAAAACTACTGCCCTGTTAATGTTGATCAGTTCTCATTGTTAGGAGATCTAACAGATTCATTTAAAAGCCCAGTTAGATACATAATAACCACTGTACATTATGTTTATGAATGAATTACATTTAAACCAAAATGTTGTTTTGATTGAAGTATATTTTACTGACCTCCCCTTCCTCACTGTCTTTCTGATCCTTCTCATCTTCAGCACTGTCTTTGTCTTTATCTTCCTCTTCGTCATCATCGTCGTCTTCCTCATCTTCCTCTGGTAACACTCCACCATTATCTAAAAATTTGGAAAAAGTTTCCAAATCTCTCTCTCCATTGTAGTGAACCACCTGATAGCAGAGTGTTTAAAAAAGAAATAGATTATTCTTCAAAAATAACATCCTGTATATTCACGTTTATTGTTTAGTATGTCTGTAGGTAGGTAGGTAGGTAAGGATCCCTTTAGGTGGTTCCTTCAGGGAAATTAAAGTTCCAGCAGCATCATCAATACAGTACTGTAAAAGAGGTAGGTAGATAATATATTAATAAAGTTGTTGAAAAGTAATATATATAAGGATAAGGAATATATATATATATATGTTTGTCCTGCACTTGGGGAGGAGCAGTCTGTGACTGAACAGGCTTCTCTGATGACTGATGTCAGTGTGCAGAGGGTGACTGGCATTGTCCATAATGTCCAGCCATTTGTTTAGAGTCCTCTTCTCTGCCACCGTCACCAGAGAGTCCAGCTTCTGCCAACTACAGAGCCGGCCCGCCTGATCAGTTTGTCCAGCCTGGATGTGTCCTTCTTGGATATGCTGCCCCCCCAGCACACCACAGAGCAGAACAGGACACTGCTGACCACAGACTGATGGAACATCCACAGGAGCTTCCTGCAGACATTGAAAGACCTCAGCCTCCTCAAAAAGTACATCCTACTCTGTCCCTTCCTGTATAGGTACTCCATGTTACAGGACCAGTCCAGATTTCTGTCCAGCCACAGCCCTACATACTAATCCACAGCCTCCACCTTGACTCCATTGATCAGAACTGGTTGTGACTTTGGTCTGGACCTCCCAAAGTCAATGACCAGCTCCTTGGTTTTTGAGATGCTGAGCTGCAGATGGTTCCTGTGACACCAGACAGTAAAGTCCCTCACCAGACTCCTATACTCCTCCTCCCTATCATCCCTGATACATCCCACAATGGCTTTGTCATCAGCAAACTTTGGAATGTGACACAGCTCTGAGTTGTAGCAGAAGTCTGCTGTGTACAGGGTGAAGAGAAGAGGGGCCAGTACTGTGCCCTGAGGTTCTCCAGTGCTAATGATGACAGTGTCAGACGTGATATCCCTCAGCCTGACATACTGCGGCCTGTCAGTGAGGTAGCTGGAGATCCAGGTGACCAGACAAGGCTCCACTTGCATCCTGTTCAGTTTATCTTCAGGTATACTTTAATAAAGCTGTATACATTTTTACATACTAAATTATAACAAACTACTTAACATTTGCATGTATGGATTTGGTTTTAGTACTGTCACATACACTCACTTGCCAATTCATTAGGTACACAGACCTTGTATCTGCACTTATTGTCTATTGTATCAGCTGCACTGACCATACTGATACACTTTGTATTTCTATACTTGCAGACTGTAGTTTATCTGTTTATCTGTATACTTTATTAACCTCCTTTCACTTGTTCTGCAGTGATCAGGACCCCCACACACCAGCTATTATTTGGGTGGTGGATCATTTTCAGCAACACAGTGACACTGATGTGGTGGTGGCATGTTAGTGTGTGTTGCACTGGTTCAAATAAATTAGACAAAGCAGAGCTGCTGATGTTTTTAAAAACCTCAGACTTACTGCTGGAGTCAAAAAAGTGCATCAACCAAAACTATCCAGTCAACAGCATCCTGTGATCACCAGTGAATGACCAACACAAATGATACAGCAACAGATGAGCTGCTGTCTCTGACTTTACATTTACAAGCTGGACCAGAAAATAGTAGCACCTTGGTGTCACAAAGTCTCAAACACTGTCATCGGGTGCCACCTTCATGCCAACAGATTGTAGTAAGCATCACAGTAAAGGTGCCAATAATAGTGGCGTATGTGGTTATGTTACGAATAACTATTCATTGGTGAGACTTTTTTCTCAGAATACATTTACTTCACTGAAAGTTTTTTTTTCAATGTGAGTTTACACTAACTCACCAAAGTGTGAATTTCTTATAATCCGTTTTCCCACCTTTTCCTGGAGTGCTTTGGGACTGTATGTGTGGATGGGCAAAATTCAGCTTTTTGAAAGGCCATGAGCTGGCAGCACACTGTAATCATGTGCATGGCTGTTATTGTTTTCATTTACATTCGAATATGACTGGGCTTTTAATGTGTACTGGGTAATTCAGTGATTTATAACATTTATAACTGAATTTAGTGTTAGCTTTTACACTGCAGTGCATCAGAGTATAGAATTAATGCTCTGTTTCTGTTAGAAATCCTAAAAAAACTCCCACGTCTCACTCATCTCTTCTTACGACTCTTTGGCTGTTTCTGAGACAGTACTGCAGCCATGATATGTAAACAAGCCCATGTCATCATCACATTGTCAGAACATCTCAGTGCTCAGTGTACTATATTATATACTATACATAAGCTCCTGAGGGGTTGGTTTGTTTGTTGCTGACTGACAAGCTCAAATTGACATTTTCAACTCTATTTTAAAAATGAGGATGTGAATGAGGTCTTCGTTCAGGGGTGTTAAACTCCAGTACTGGAGTGTCCAGCACAGTTTGGTGATTTCTTTGCTCTGACACTACAGACCCATTCAATTTTCAAATCCTGTTTTCGTGGGTTTTATGAGCTGGAAGCCCAAATTATGTGAAAATAAACAAATAAATACTTGAAATTGTTTAAATTGTGGGTCCTGAATCTATAATCTATGAAAGTTTAACTTTTTGAATGGAATTATGGAAGTTAATAAACTTTTCCATTATATTCCAATTTTTTGGAATGGGTCTGTATAATTAAACCTGGTTATTACCTGCTGAGCTGAATCAGGTGTGTTTGATCAGGAAGAGCACCAAACTGTACAGGAATCCAGCCCTCCAGGACTGGAGTTTGACACGCCTGCTTTAGTGTAACCTTTAGTCTTTGTCCATATCATAGCCTGCTATGCCTTTCTTTCTCTTTAACACTGTCAAACACATGGACACCATAACAACTGCTGGAAACAGAAGATCATTGCATTGATGGAATGTAATTTAAATGCCGTAAGTTTATGAAGATTAGTATGGGCAAATGAGTTACTGAGGTCAGAAGCTGATGTAGAACTTGCTGACCTTTCTTTCAGTCCCTGCTGGAAAATACTTCAGGGTGGGAAATCCCTGCACTGTCACATCCTCCACCTCATTGGCAGTGGCATCCATATTGGCAATGATGATGTTTTCATGGTCTTTGTACTTTTCTGCCAGCTTCTCCCACACTGGTGCCAGTTCTTTACAGTGGCCACACCAAGGAGCATCTGAGAACAAAGAATATCATCACACTCACAGAACAACCACTTAACTGTGTAGTTTTAGGTTTGAGCTTAGTTTTAAACAGAGTGTCATACTTACAGAATTCTACAAAGACATTCTTGGTCTCATCAAAGACAACTTGTTCAAAGTTTTTCCCCACCAGCACTTTGACAGGATTTTTATCCCAGTCTTCTGGAATCTCTTGACTCATCATATGAGGCTACATAATAACAAATCAAGTTCATATTTCAGATCAAACCAGCAAGCATTTATAAACTCATTTGAATGTGTAGTCATTATGGTCATGTCAAACGACTGTGGCTGTGGAACAAAAAGCTGTGGCTGTGAATATTCAAGAGGACAATACAAACCTTGTATTGACCATAAAGGCAGTACAACACCATGAACATGAAGACAAAAACCACTATGTAGACAAACAATGACCAACACAGACTGGGACACGATGAAATATTTAAGTCAAATGTAATCAGAACACAGATGAGGGACCAGGGCTGTGGAATCACAAGACAGGTGCAGACATACCCAGAACATGATGAGGGCTGGACTAAGACAGAGACATGGTGTAGCACGTGGATGACATAAACATAAACAAAGAAGCCCATGTACAAAAGACTATAATGAGGATGAGGCTATTAGGGTAAGGTTTTACAACTAAAATGCTGACATCTAAATAATATGAAATAAAGTTTCATTAGGCTTTACCCAGTTCCTTGGAACACTTTAAAAATAGATGCACACATTTTTGAAAAAGAAAAGCAGAAGGTTTAACAAGTAGACTTTTTGGGGAAAACTAAACTTGTATGTTGATAATTATACTGGTATATACTGTATATAGTACCAGTCAAAAATGTAAGAAGAATGCTAGAAAAACCCCACATACACCACGTAACAGTAAAACCAATTATGTTATGGAGAAATAACCATAATCACTTACAGTATCAGTTAAAACTTTGGACACCTGGACATTCAGTGTTTTTTCATGATTTAAAAATGTTCTGCATTGTAGATTAATACTAAAATCATCCAAACTATGAAGAAACACATCTGTAATTATTTAGTAAACAAAACAGTGTTAAACAAACCAGAATATGTTTATATTTTACATTCTTCAAAGTAGGCACCTCTTACTTAGATGCCAGCTTTCTTGGCATTTTCTCAGTCAGCTTCATTTAAAATGTAGGATAAAATAAAAAAATAAAATAAAAACATTGAATGTCCAAACATTTGACTGGTACTGTATACAGGTCTAAATGAAGAACAATTAAATTGTCTTTACCAGAATATGATGTGTAATCACTAACCTTGAGTTTTCCATCCAGCATATCCTGGCAGAAAGTCTTCATTGTGTCCTTGTTGATGGTTTTGTCCTCCATGGCATATTTCTTCACTGTATCAGTGTTGATGAGGCGGAGTACTGGAGCATCACTCGCAGAAATACCAAAATACTTCATCACATGGGAAACTTCTGCATTGACATCGATCTTGATGAACAGTACCTGTGTTCACATTAACATGCAATAATGTTTTAATGGTTTCGCTACTTAATCATATAGCATATCAAGATATAACATTTGTCTGTTACAAACTTATACATGAATGTTTATTATCAGCTTTAGAAAATAAATGTACTTTCAAATTATCTTGTTTTATTTGAAGCACCTCACTTAAAAAAGACCATATAGTGTACCGATAATATATGATAATAAACACAAAATAATATACGAAAGAGTATAACACAACTACACAAAAGAAAATAATACATAACATGACACACAAACCCACACTTCATAAAGAAACAGATAAACTATTTATAACATATACACTGTACTTCTCATATAATACTAAACTAGCTTATTCTAAACTAGTTAATGTTATAGTTTACATATGGTTACCATGATCTGCCTTAATGTCTTGTAAGGTCAGTAGAATGAATTTTGTGAGACTTCATCCTGAATTTGTTATACAATCAGATTAGATTACCGGTAATTATTTTCTCTTCTAGTGGATGTGAACTCACTTTCCCTTTAAACTCGCTGGCAGCAGTTCTATAATCCTCCAGCACTGCATTGTGGGACTGGATGGTTGTGTTAATGAACAGCAGGATGTGATTATGGACTTTCGAGGCAAAAATCTTATCAGCATTCTGAAGAAATTGAACAAGAAGTGAAAAGTGAGAGACAGCATTGTTTGGTTGTAAGAACCTGTAATTTCATTATGTTTCAATGTCAATCATTACAAAGATTTTGGATTGTTAATGGCTACCTCTTCACTAAACATGATTACAAGCTCAAGACTGTTGTTTTGGATGAACATGGTCAGATCATTTTTATCCAACTTTACATCCTCAGCGATGGGCATGTCTGCTCGCTTGTCATCAAACTGCAAGACACATTCACACAAACAAATCCACAACTTTTTAGTCTTCAGTCTCAAATACAAGCAATGTAATTAGCTGGAAAATAAAATATCAAGTTATAAAAGTCACCTTCTTAAAGAGCACCACTGAGTCCTTCTGCACATTATACTTCTTAAAGACCTCTGCACTGCTGGTGATGCCAAAGTTAAGGCTGACTATGTCCATTGCAACATCATAAAACACATTTACATTCTCTCCTTCTAAGTCCTGATAGAGAGAGAGAGAGGGAGAAAAAAGAGACAGAGAGGGAGAGAGAAAAAAGAGCAAGGGAAGGGAGAGAAAGAGATAGCAATTATAACTTGAAGAAAATAGTCTTTAAATGTAATGACTTTTGAAATGCTTACATAATTTGCAATCAATATAATAGCTACATAACATCAACACAAATATGGCTGAAAGTATGTAAACTAATAAATGTTAATCATTTTATTACCTGTTTATGGCTTCTCTGAGAAAAGAAAAAGTGATTTAATGTTGCAGGTGTTCTGTATCAGTGTGTTAGGAAATGGTGATTGTGCATTAGTGTTATGTGCTTCTAAACTCTGGTACAGTCTACATATAGACATTAGACTTGCTGGGTCTAAGGGGCTGTTAAAAATGACTTAAACCACTTTTGTATGCCATAATGAATGAGTTTAGATAAAGTTAATTATGGCTTATTGATTTTTGTCTTGTGTTTCAATATTCTTATGATCTTTATTTTATTAACCTTTATTATTATTATTATTATTATTATTATTATTATTAATAATAATAATAATTTATTTATTTGTTTGTTTATTTATTTATTTATTTATTTATTTTATAATATGAAGCACTTTGTATTGCAACTTGGAAAAGTGGTATACAAACAAATATTTACTTACTTAATAGGCTACCTTCAGACTCACTTAAGATTTAATAGGCTAATCATTTTATTTATGGATGATAAATTAAATATTTCCATTTAGGGTCCTTTTTGTTTCCTTTCTAAACTGGGCCACTAGTGATCAAAAGTCGTGAATGCTCCATAAATATTACAATTGATGGTTATTGGTCAATGTTATTGACAAGACCAAGTTAGTAAGTTAGTTACAAATTATCACAAAATTTCAATTATAATAAGTTAATTGATTACTTTGACTAGAAGTGCTTTTCTAGTGACCTCTAGTGGATGTTTCTTAGTTTAGTTCAACACCTTCTTCAATAAGGTATAGTGGCTTAAATATGCTCTACCAAATGTTATTAACAATACTGGAAAAATGTATCAAGAATGTAAATGTAAACCTACTTAATTTCTGCATATCATTTACCTCAAAGAATCCAACCACAACTACATCATGTGCATCCAGAAGTTTCTCTGCATCTTCAACATTCTTTAGAAGAGTAGCACTAGGCCCTGTGTGCCGCTGCAGCCACTGCCTAATCCCTTTTGCTGTGCGCTTACCTTTAACACATGACACCTGCTCATCAGTACAGGTGAAATCACAAAGAATGGCAAGATTGTTCACTTTATTATTTGAGAAAGTCACCAGTGAATTCTGTGGCATTTTGTCTTTTGCCAGCTTTGAAGAATTTAAGCGTTGGAAAGCTGTCAACATTGAACTCCTCAGCCAGTTCCTTCTCTTCAGTGGCATCAACCTTGGCCAGTCGTATTGGAGATGACTCACTCTTCAACTCCTTCGCCACCTCAGCATAAATCGGTTCAAGTCCACGACAATGACTACACCATGGGGCATCTTTTAGAGAACAGGAAAAAGAAGAAACTTAGCTACAAGGTCATTACTAACAAAATACCAACTTTGTTGCTTACCTGATCTTCTTTACTCTTGTTTATAATCATAACCAAAGAAGGAAAATCGTTGCATTGTGATATTTAGCAGGAAGTTGAATCCCAGATGATGCCATGACTGGAAGTCCTACGGAGGGTAATTGACCAAGCTCTTTCTGAGAAGGAGAATGACCTTCCCTCTTATTCAGCCACCGAATAACTGATGTAACAGACGTAGGCACTTAGCAACACTTCAGACATGTTTAGCTGTTCAAAGACATTACTTCATCCGTAGCTTGTAAAGATACAGTGACTGGCTTCTTGTAAATCAGAGGAAGCAGCCGTCAACCTACCCATGTGCTGGCATGGTAAAAGTGGAGATCTAGTTAATGGGTGGGAATCAACAATTATTGACTGTAATTGGATGTTTGCTACAGATGTAGCAGATTGAGATTAGGTTAAAAAATCAGCGTTGAGTGACATTGTGATCAGAAGATTGCAAGTTTTATTCCCAGTCATGCTGCTTGCCAACATCAGACTTTGTCTGAGAGAGCAAAATTTCCCATGCTCTCACTGGTAAGTAGATGGCGCTCTCTTTGTGGGTAGATGGCTCTCCCCGTCTCTACCATGCTCTCCAGCTGATCCATCAGAGCTGGGGATCCTGCACTTTCCTTCCAGAGTGTTGGCTGCCCAGTGATGATATATCAGTTAGAAAAGAGGTGGTGACTGACTTCACATGCATCTGAGGAGGGCTGTGCTAGTCTTCTTAGCATCAGGGACATTGCAAGTGATTGGGAGAGTCCTAGTGGATGAGTGGGTTGATTGGCTACTATATTGGGGGGAATTTGGTTTAAAAAATGTAGATTTTTCCATTAGTGCTCAAGTAAATGTTATTCTGTACAAATGTCTTGACTTTAATCATTATGCATTTCTTGGTTACACGATCTGATGGTATTGTTTAGAGCAGAAAAGCCAGTTGAAAAGTTGAAAAGCCAAGATATTCAGTTAATTCACTATTCTAAAGAAAAAAACACTTTCTAACTTTCTAATTACAAAACAGCTTTAGTTGTTTTAGGCATTCAGATGTATATTATATTTGGGATAGGCACGACATTTTATTCTGCTTGTAGTGCATCAATTTTGGCTCCATTATATGCATCACAGTTAATGTTTTATTTTAACATGGCTTAGGCTTAGGGGACATGTTGTAGGCCAGCTGCAGTCAATACGTGTCTTAACTAATCTTGGTCACATGGTACGTTAGCACACGCTACCTTCATGATGTGAGAAAATTTACATCTGTGCTGTAGATAGGAGCTTCACGCCTAGGCTGAACTTTTTTGACTGAGAAGCTAAGTTTGATCACTAGTTAGGAGAAATGGATGCTGACATGTATTCCTCTCCTTTGCATTTCTGAATGTATAATGTAAAATCTGAATGTAACCCCATTTAGGCTAGTTGTTAGAACATTTTAAGAAATCTCTTTTATAACCTGCTTTTTAAAGAAGCCAAAAGGGATCCTTAATTGTAATTTCTTCAATTATTGACAACTAACAATAACTTATAAAATAGCAGATTTTTAGCACAGATCTCTCATATGAAAGACTTGCAACTGAAATGACTTTGTAGACCTATGCCTAGAGGTTAAAGGTGCATGACACTGCTAAAGAGTGACACATGTGGTCTTTCAAATGTGTTCAACTTTCAACTAGAAAGAAGTAATTAGTTTGATTGAGAAGATCATACATTAATTTTATATTTTAGACATTTTAATTGTCATGAGGTCTTTCGACACAAAAGATCCAAAATTAAAAATAGACATATTCATAATCCATCCATTACAAAAGACAGTTATGTTACTTATGTTTTGAGTTTCTTGTATATACTATTATACTACTTTTATATACTATACTACTTTATACTATTTCCACAATGCCAATTCACACCACTTCACTGAATTCTTTAAATGAACATATCTATACAGGATGATGACATGATTAGGATTATGTTTAATAATAATAATAATAATAATAATAATAATAATAATAATAATAATAATTTGTGTAATTTCTATTTGAATACATCCACTGTTGAAAGTTTCTACAAAAAGTTGTATTGTAATGTTTTATGATATATCAGATGTTAGAAATGGTTAACAGTAATGCATGAATGATTGTAATTGCTTTTGTGAATGATAAACGAATAGTAAACGGTTATATGAATCAAAGCCTTACTCACAGAACTCCACGAGCAGATATTCATTCTCGCTGAGGGCTCTTGCAAAGTTCTTGCTATGCAGAACCAAAACATCTTTCTCTTCTGTTAGTTCTTCTGTTTTCTCTTTTTCCTCTGGTTCACTCCCTGTGTCATCTTTCTCCTCTTTAGAACTTTCCTCACTCTTCTCATCGTCTGCCCTTATGCATAAAGCACACAGCAGGAGAGAGAACAGTAGCACATGGAGAAGCTTCATGGTGAAGTGAGATGTTCTTCAGGAGCAGAGTTGATCTGGTGCTGCTGTCTGGCCTCGTGGTGCTGATAAGAGAGTGCTAATAGTGACGAGTCATACAGGTGTGTGTGCGTGGAACAAATCTACTGGTCCATCTGGAGTTTTCTTACACTATCTTGCAGACATAGAGGGGAAAATTACTATAGGATGAGATTATAGGCAAAAGTATTAAAGTATGAACAGTGGTTGTGTTAGGTGAGATCTAATTGAACTTATATACAGTCTATGATCTGGCCACTATCAGTCTTTATAACATCTGGACATTAATGCACACTGTAACCAGTCCATCTACGGACATTTTTTTTTGAGTACTCAATTCACCTGACCTCCATGTTTTTGGACTGTGGGAGGAAACCGGAGACCCTGGAGGAAACCCACGAAGACACGGGGAGAACATGGAAACTCCGCTCAGATGTGAGTCGAACACAAGACCCCACCACTGAGAGGCGAACATGCTAACCACTAAGCCATGGTCCTGCCCGTCTTTATAACATCTGGATGTTAATGCAAGTTGTAACATCTGAACACTATCAGTCTTTATAATATTTGGACGTAATGAGCGCTGACACATCTGGACACTAACAGTCTTTATAACATCTGCATGTTACTGAATGCTGTAACATTTGGACACTAACAGTCTTATCTCATTGTGCTCATTATAGAGGATAAATGGTCCAATGGGGAATTTATTGCTCTGTACCACTTGACAGAGTCATCATTCCCCTCTGCCATCAGTGGCCTGTGGAGCACCACTGTTATGCTGTTGGGAGACACTCAACTCTAGAACATCCCACAAAGGTAACAGTTTCTGAGATACCACCACCCTTCACCCTATTATCATGCCCTTTTCAGCCCAATCAGATCGTTTGCCCATTATGATAATTTTACACTCTGCTAGTTGACTGGTGTGCTTGCATATCCATATATGCAGCAAACCCTGTTATTTTGCATCTGTGATGTCTCGGGCCAAATTGTTTTTGCAAATCAAAGGTGGTCAAAATATTCTGATATGACAGTGTAAATGGCTGTACTTATGTCACAGTATTTTACACTTCATATCATGGATGACCTGAATTATGAATAATAGACAGAACAATAGTCCAGTGAAATGTTCATTAATCTAACTGGTGACATATATTAAGAAATTGGACCTAAGTCATGGATGAGTAAATGTGTCATTATCTACTGTGTATCCACTCACCCACCTCCATGAGCACCAGTACAATCACAATGGCTCATGAGTAGCTATGCTTCTTTCTTCTACAGCTACAAGGCTAAAATAACTAAGGTTTCCAGTTGTGTGAAAACCTCATGCCCAAATAATTACACACCCTCATGAGTGGTAAGAATACAAATTGAATTTTAAAATGATTTTATAAATATGAACCTTTTATTTTATGAATTCAGATCTAAATGAGATTACAATTTAATGCTGTTTGAGCATTTGTTGTTTCAGAATTGCAGTCTGCAAGATTCTAATTGGAGTTCATTACTTGTTAATTGCATCAGCAACACTATAAAAGCAATGTTAGGACATCAAACATGTCCTGGCTAACTGACTACATGTGAGTGGATAATTTCACTCTTAACTAAACTATCACATTAAAAGGCTCGGCAGTGTGTTGGCAGTTATCACTCAGCCAAATTTCATTGACCTTAACTGCATGGATGCAGTTTTGAACGTTAGAATACAGCTGCCTGTTTTACATAGCCAGCTAGCATTATGTAAATCCTGCGTTCTCAGCTCAATTTGCAGAGATCTGTCTCGAGCCTGTGTGCAGCTTTGTACAAGAATACAAGAACACAGCATTCAAAATTGTAAAGTGAGACAATTTAGCATTTGGCAAACAGATTCATACTGCTAACATGGGGACCAGCTCAAGATTTAAAATCAAATCATCAGAGCAAAGAAACATCAAAAAGATCTCCTTAACATCTCAATAGGTTTTCACAGACAAGTCATGTGATCACAGAATTACAAAGGAAACTCTAGTCTCTCCAAAATTTCTCCTCAGAAAACATCTCTTCCTGAGTTTTACTACAGATCTCATTACAGTCTCACACTTTGCTCAGATTGGATGTTTACTCTCAATATGAATTCAACATTTCTGAGAATCTTCTCAGTTTGGATGCCAAGAACAAATCTTTTAAACTGAGACAGAAGTAGCTCAGGTCTCCTTTTGGTGTCATGCTGTTTTTCTTTCATTAAGTCTCCTGTGTCATTAAAGGGCAACATTTCAACAACAAAACATTCTCTGGAATACAAAGAATATGCATATATAACCCATGATTGTGAGTTGGACTAGTAATATGTTGGGTAAAGTCAAATGAACTTAAAAAGTTGCACAAATCACCAGTCAAATCATATTATAGTTTGGTATATAAAAGGATAACACAAACCCCTTTTCCACAAACGTTGGGGCACTGTAATCTATAAATCTGTAATTTGTTAGGACAAGGAAAAGATTTTCAGTGTTTTCCATGACAAACATATTTCTACTTATTACTAAATAAATATAAACAAGTTCAGACATTGATGCCTGCAACACACTAAAAAAGGCTGAAAAAAGGTTTAGTCTTGGCTAACAAGGATGGGTTGTCGTTCACCACTTTGTACCAAACTTGATGAGAGAACTGTCAGTCAGTGCAATGTTTCTCAATGCAAGAATGTAAAGAATGTGTCTTTCACCATTTCCAGCTCATAATCTTGGGAAATCTTAGGGAGACCAAGGGAGGAAACCACTGCTGAATGTGTGACAATCCAACCCTTAGAGGGTACTGTTTGATGCCCTAATGCTACCATAATGAACAAAGCGGGAATGTGGGAATGATTTGTCACTTTTGATTAAGCATTGATTAAGAAATGCAACCTGAAACTATATTATATGAAGAGGAAGCCATGTATTAATTTTGCACAGAAACTCCTGTAAGTTCTCTGGAATGGCTCAAAGTCCTCTGACATGGACCAAAAGACATAAGAAAAGTGTTTTGTTATGACAACCTCACGTTCAAGCTTGTTTTTTGGGGAAAAACATCATATTCTACATGCTAAAGATGAAAAACCCAACCAGAGTACCAAACAAAATTGCAAAAACCAGCATCTATTATACCATGGAGATGTATCAGTGCCCATGGCATGGGTGATCTGCATATTTGTGAAGGTATCATTGATGATAAGGCATATATTGGTATTTTGGAGAGATATATGCTGCAATAAAAACAATGTCTTTTCCCAGAAACTCGGGACAATAACAAGCCTCATTCTGCATAAGTTACAGAAGTGTGGCTTCATAGACGTACAGTAGAGTGTATGTGCTTGACTGCTCTGCCTGCAGTTTTTATTGCATTTTTAGATTCTTTTCTAGAAATGGGGTTTGTAGATAAGTTCTGGCAGACAATGGAACAGTAACATCGCTTCTCGACCTTTAAGTAAAACTGCAAGATTTTATAAAGAAGAAACTGCTCCAAAATAAAAATGTTGAGCAGCGTGTGTTCAGTGTGTACTCCACCTTAGCTAAGACAGATAGGTCTCAGTCAGTATCACATTTAATTCCTGTACAGATTGATGGTGATAGGCGAAGATCAACCAGCTTCAACCATGTATTTTAGCTATTACAGTGTGTACTATTTTAATTGCATACTAATACACATATAATATGATTACATAATAAATGCAAAGCAGAATCAGAAACACACATGGAGCATCACAAAAGTTAATGAATTTATTCTCAGTGGACACACAACAGTTACAGTTTAACTAGTGAATGAATCAGCTATGAATGTTGGTAGTTTAAATATTGATAATGCTTATTTCTCTAATAGAGTTTTAATGTTAGAAACCAAATATGTCATTATTCAGTAAATTTCATTTTAATGTTTTTTTCTTCACTCTATTAATCATTAGCATATATTGCAGATTACTTGAGTGATCATATCATCAATAGTGACAGCTGTAATACATTCATATTTCCAGCACACCATTATGGAAGCTGGTAATCACAACTGAACTCGCTGGCATTGTCTCTATCTGTTGCCCACTGGGCAAGCAAGTCACTGAAATCTGGAGTACTGGAGCTACTGATGGTGGTCTCTGGAGTATTAGAAGTACTCAGCATGCTACCTGGAGTATTTCTGCTACTAAGTACAGTTTCTGTGGAGCAACTGAGTATGTCTGATTTGTTAGTGTCACCAAGGGCACCCAGGTGGCAAGTGCGTGGCTCAGCCCAAAAGCTGCTGGGTAGACGGCGCTGACTCATCGGTAAACCCTGCCTCTTTCTGTGGACCTCCTTGAAGAGCTCCGCGAGGGGCCCCAGTTTTTCAGGCTCTTCACCCTTCTCTGATGATGCCACCCTCATGAAGTCAGCATAGTAGCGTTGCCGACCACTGACCTGAGGAGATGCTCGTTCTGCATAAATATCACAAGCATCAGGGTCGTGACTGCGACCAAAATAGCGTTGCACATCACTACTGATGAGCTCAGCGAACCGCAGCAGACGATCTGTCATCTCAGTGTTGCCAAAGGAGGGATTCTCACTCCACAGCTCTTCATCTTGCAGCTCAGCAGCTGGAGAATCCTCTTCCTCAAAGCTGTCATCAGGCTCCTCTCTGAACTCCTCTCCATATTCATTCTCAGCATCCTCTTGTTCAACGGGAATGCACCAGGTACGGACAGGCCTGGACAACCCAAAACTACTCAGGTTTCTGATCACGGTTGCTGCCATCCTACAGAGAAAGTTAGAGAGAGATGTATGTGAATGTTACATGTAAGATGCTTAAGATGTATAAACTGCAGTTATTAGAATGACCTACCTTGTAGGTAAACACTGTTGGTTAACCATAAGGGAGTGAAGGCCATCTGTTGCCATATGTTTGTGGTCATTTCCAGAGGTGTCCAGTCTTAACCACAAAGGGCCTATGAGGCTACAAGCTTTCTAACCAATAAAACAAAAATGCAGAAGATCATTTGTCTGAAGACTCACATCAGACTTTTGTGGGAAGACTGGACACCTATGCTATAGCTATATTAATGACTGGCTGTGCTGACAATTGTCCACGACCCACATATTTAAGAAACTGACCACTAATGATGGAGCAGTGGGCAACTAGTACAAGATAAACAGATGGGCTACAGTCTGTGAGTGGAATTCATTTCTTCAAGTGGCCATGAGAACTGTAAGGTAGGTTTTTCTATTGATGGTGAGTGATGGTTATTAAAGTTCAGGTATTCACATGGAATTTGCTTAGATGCACTGATGAGTCAAAGATGTTTTAACGCTATTGTCCAAGCACAGTTAATAAACTGTAGAACTACACTCTTAAAAGAGATGGTTCTTTAAGGGTTCTTTGGTAAAGAAAATCATTCTATAAACATTTCTGAAAATGGTTCTATATAACCCCAATAAAGTGTTCTGCTATCATAAAAATGCCAAGCTGGCAATAATAGAGGAAACCTTCTTGGTGTTATATAGAACAATTTTCAAAAGGTTCTGCATAGAACCTTTCCTAATTTCCTAATTAACATGAAGAACCATTTCAACATGAAAAGAACCCTTTATCCACAAGAAGTGTTCACGGTTCTATAAATCATCATCTTCTTTATTAAAGAATCCTTGAAGAACCATCTTTTAAAAAGAGAGTATATAGATGCCTTTTGAAAATGGTTCTATGTAGCACAAAAAAAAGGTTCCTCTATTATTACAAGCTTGACATCATAATTACAGCAGAACCATTTTCAAAAAGGTTCTGTATAGAACCATCAACAACACTTTCTTCATCAATCTGAAGAACCCTTTCAACATTCAACTTTATCCACGAGAAGGGTTATTTAAGTGCTCGTGGTTTTACATATTAATCTTATATATTTATAATATATATTAAATCTATATATTAACATGGTTCTTAATATACAATTTCTTTCCTAAACAACCATCCATAAAAGAGAAAAAAAAAGTTGCTCTGTGCTCTAATGATAAATAAGACAGATCCTATATGTTCTGTACATCATATATTGTACATGTTGCCTCATGTTTTCTGTGCTGAGCTTTGCTTACCTTACTAGTGTGGAGATGGAGGTCGCCTGTCAGTCCACGCTCTCTGTCGTCCCCACATTTATGGCCCATTTATACTCCTGAACCGGGGCGTACGGTGTGTTTTCTTAGCAAATATTTGCATTTATTTGTAATTGTGTTCTGCTTAAACAGAGTCCGAGTCCGTCTCGGCGCCCGGCAACCGGGGAGCAGAGCGGAAACAGCGCGGAACAGCGCACGCTGCTACTCTCCTACTGCCGGGGAACGTTCAAGTGGCCCATCTGCGGTGTTGTTGTTTTTAACCCGCCTGTATTCCGACAAGGCTCGCCCTCGTGCGCATGGATTGGCTAGTAAGACTTGTACGTCATAATCGCAAGTCGCTGTGATAGGCTAGCGCCTCAAGCGCGGCCAAGCGTCCATCTGTAAAACAGTTCAAAGGCGTTTAAAAGAACGTAAAATCAAAACGATTTCAAACAAGCATATGAAACGAAACGACAGCAAATATAAAAACATAACAGCATGTTAAAATTCATCAGATTAGAACGACATATAAACGCAGCAACCGACGCTAATCATGATAGGCGCTGATTGGTCAGTTGAGTACCACGTGAATATAAATATGTGAAAAACTTTGTAAATGGTGGAAATAACGCTGAATTGACATTTATATTACAATGCACGTCCTCGTGTAATTTTAATCCGTTGGTCATATTACATGTTTTACGGTTCTTGTGAACCAATCATAGCACGGGAGGGCGGGACTTGTCGGAATACGGGTGAGAAACAAAATTAGGCGTCTCTCCTCCCTGTATCGCTCTTACTCAAACACGCTGGCACTGTCCAAACACGCAGAGTCTGGAGCTGTTATCTCTCTCTGGTTAGGCACTTAAGGCTGGACCTAAAAAGGCGTGAAATTGGATCTCACGCCATTTTGAGTTTTCGATGAGCCCCTTTATGAAACCCCATTAAAAAGATAAGACAGATCAATGGTGATCTTTCATCTAAATATATGCATTCATGTTCTTTTCTCTTCTTTTTTCAAATAAAAAATACAAATAAAACATTTATGAGCACAAACATGTCTGTCCCACATAAAGGCATGAAAGAAGAGATTCCAGAGAAGAAGATTTCAAGTCTCACAAATTTAAATGTTTTAATGACCCGTCTAATTTAATAATGGATATTTCAAGTTCTGCTGACAACCCTAGAAGTTAGGTCCAAATTAAAAATAAGTTGTGACAATGACATATATTTAATATCAACCAAATACATGACCAAAGTCAGCCCAACAAAATATTTTTGCGTTGTGTTAGCTACATTTCTTTAGTTCAGTTAATACCTAATCAGTATCAAAGTTGACCATCAAGTAGATGCAAAATATACAGACAAAGTGAACACTGAAAATCGCACACATTTATACGTTCATTCATACAAAAATATAAAACATATGATTTTAACATTCAACAGTGACAAAACATCACCAAACAGGCTGCTGACAGCTGCTTGACAAAGTGACACAGTTAAAGTGACAAAAACGTTTCTTTATAGCAGTATTAATGTCTTAAAAGGACATTTTTGTGTCAAATTTAGTTATAGCACAACTTCAAAATAAATAAATGAATAAATAAATAAATAAATAAATTAATTAATTAATTCATAATAATAATAATAATAATAATAATAATAATAATAATAATTATTATTATTATTATTATTATTATTATTATTATTATTATTATACAAAATAAAAATTCTCACTTAGGTCATAAATGTTTACAACAAATGTTACCCCAATCCCAGAACAGCAGTTAAACATCTGGTACATGCATGCGGTGATTACTGCAATACCTAGTCGCATTTTAAAGATTGTAAAAGGTGTAGGAAAGCATTCTGGTCCACTTTAACAGAAAAAGTTCAGCAGGTTTTAAGAGCTACACGGCATTTATTTAATCTGGCAAGATTAGATCAGTATGTCACACAAAGAGTTTTAAAGTACATAATATCATAATGTACAAATGTTTAAACAAGTTTACATTCAGGTATAATGGTACAGTATATGCAATATTCAGTACTTATATCCATATCCACAGGATATCTTTTTTGCAATGTATTCCACAACCCATCATATTAGTATATGTATTTCATTGTGTAAAATGTTTTGTCTAATATGTATAATTTACTGTACTGTGTCCAGTATATTTTGCACAATTTCATTTCATTGTACAATCCCTATTGTATAGTCTGAATGACAATAAAGTTCACTTTATCCTTTAAGTAGCTGGCAAATAAGGAAACAACAATAATTATATAATATTAAAAGCTGCCATCAGAACTTAAAGTGTACTGAACATAACCTTTTAAAGTGGATCAGTTGTCTTGGCATACATGCTATTTTTAGAGTTTTAATGAGTACTTTTAAATGAGTAGCACAGATGGTTTCGAGATTATGTGTTAATCTTCAATACAAAAAAGTTTGCATACAACAAGCACAGAGGTGCATGTGGACAACATAATATAAAATTAAAAAAGACTTATTTGCACATAGTGATTACATGTGCACCAACTTGTTCTTTAGAGACTGCGCTCATTTCTAAGACAGAGGACCACATTTTGGACCACTTCAAATGTGTACTGTAAGTGTTTTGGAAAACCCCAGAAAACAGTAGATGTTCTGTGTGTTTGTTGTCTATCCCAAAATATAAAGAGGTGGTTAATAGTGGTAACATAAACCTGACTAAAATGAATTGCATGAATCTTCCAGATTATGTAGATAAATATTATTCCATGCTTAAGAAATGAGAAGCTCTTCCATTTCAGTAACTCTTCCATTACTTTGGCTTTGTATATCTTCAGGACTTAAGGTCAAGCAGTTAAACTTTGCATACACAGATAAGGAAAGTTCACCTGCCATCTCCCATCCTCACCACTGTCTACAGAGGAATCATACAGTCCATCCTGAGTAGCTGTATTACTGTCTGGTTTGTGAATTGCACTGCATCTGACTGTAGGACTCTCCAGTGTATAGTGAGGACAGCTGAGAAGATCATTTGGGTCTCTCTCCCATCTCTCACAGACATTTACAACAAGCACTACATCCAGAAAGCTCTCAGCATTGTGGAGGACCCATCACATCCATCACATTGTCTCTTCACCCTGCTGCCTTCTGGTAGAAGATACCACAGCATTCAGACCTTCACTGCTAGACTGTCCAACAGTTACATCCCTCAGACTGTCAGACTCCTTAACACACACAGTCTGACTCTCAGAGACTAAATATCACTGCACATTTGCATATCACTGTATACCACTTTCATTGCAATATTTGCACAATTGCACATAAGACTCAGAAATCTTGCTTCACTCTAGACAATAACTCAGTAACATGTACTGACCAACATTACATTAGTCCTGTCCTGCAATGTGTCTCAGTCTAGTTAGAGGGCTTGTACTGCAGTGTAGGTCCTGTATCATTACAGATTTACTGTATGCTGTCATTGCACTTATTCTGTGTTCTGGTCCTGTAGGAACATTGCTTCATTTCATTATGTACTGTACTGTATATAGCTGAAATGACAATTAAAACCTCTTGAACTTGAGCAGGTCTGCTCATTAGCTGAGCAGAGCCAAGCCACTGTTATAAAGTCTTAAAACTGGTGTTTAAAGATGTGTAACAACATAAAAGCAGCTGATCTGTTTTATGTAGTTGAGTTTTTTGATAAACAGCATTACTGTGTATTAAGAAGATGAATGATGTAGAAATTAGTTTTGCACTAAAGCTCCATATGAGCCCATTCATGTTTGACTTCCTCAGCAGCGCCCTCTGGTGTCTGGACAACAAGTGTCAGTTTTCCCTAATACACACAGCTGGCACAATGACACTGTGACAAACGTTCTGACAATGTTGTCTATATTCTTGCAGCACGGATACAACGTTGTGATGAGGTTCTGTGTCTGCTGGGTAGAGACTCACTCCTGTAGTTATTTTAATGCTGAACAGGGGCAGGAGTTTAAACTCTGAGGAGACTGTTAAATGTCCAAAAGCAGATACATCCTGATACACTAATCTAATCTGAATAGAACATTAGTGGTATCACACATCAACATTACACACTATAGACTGAGGTTAATTGTGTCTAGATTAAATTATTATTATTATTATTATTATTATTATTATTATTATTATTATTAAATACTTAAAAAAAAACGTAATGACAAATTGAACAGTTTGCCTTGTGTTCATTACCAGGGACAGTGGTGACCCACTTGGGTCCTGTCTCCCATTATCTGTGATTCTACAGCCCTTTACTCAGCAAGGGCAGACTTGCATCACTTTTTAAAAGTGTGATTCTTCTTAACCAGTTCAATAATGAAATGGATGTGTAATCATATGCAGAGTCTGTCTGTCATTCTCAGAACTGTTTTGGCTTTATTCAGGGATAACACTGTGATGGTGACCTGGAGTACAGACGTGGAGAAATGTATTGTTATCTTTACAGTTCATTAAAACTATGCTGCAGTCCTCAAATTGGATTAAATGAAAAGCAATTATCTCATGTATACCTGTATGTATTTGGTATATCACAGAATAAAACCAAGAATGTGAGAAAAGAGATAAATTAAAATATTAAAGAGCTATAAGCTGATCTCCAAAGTCAAGGTATGTCAGTGTCCAATCATATCATCCATCATTTTTGTAGAAATGTTAGACTCATGGAAAAAGACCCAGGAGGAATCCACTGTTGAAAGGCCAGAGGCTAAAATGCATAGTGACAAGTCACAAAGCATCTGGGAGAACATCCTTTGGATATGTGATACAACACTGGGGCTTTTCGGCAAGTCACATCAGATGTATGTTCACAGTTTAAAGAATGAAGCTTTCAAAAAGAAGAACACCAAAGTGTGAAACATAGACCAGGCTCAGGTATATTTTGGGGCTTCTTTTTTGTATGGGGTGCTTTGAGGCATGTGCTGGGTACAGTTAAATCTCATGACTACATATGAAATGTGCTGTCCACTGTCACAAAGCTCTGTCTCAGTCACAGGTCATAGGTCCTCCACCAGGATAATAACACAGAACACACAGCTAGGAGCACTCAAGAATGGCTAAAAACAAAAAAATGCACTATTTGCGGTGACTGCCTCTAAAGTTTGTGCAACAATATTGTTTTCTTTTTCTGTACATTTTCATTTTTTTATGTAAAATATGATCTTGAATCAAAAAATAAAAAACAAAGCAAGATTTCTATTAAACATTGAATAAATGATGGATGCCAATTATTTAGGCAGTTCCCAGTTCTTTCAGAGAAAATTGTGGGATTTTATTTTTGTGGAAAGATACCAACAAATTTTTCCATGTTTATACACAGTCATATAAGAATATTATGACCACCTCCTTGTATCTACGCTCATTGTCCATTGACCACCTAGTGTCATTGTCATTGCTGGAGTGAAAACAGTACAGTGGCCCTAAATATCCAGCTAACAGCATCCTCTGGGTAGCATCCTATGAAGGAATAGAGAATAACCAAAACAAACTGCAGCAAAAGATGAGCTACTATCTCTGAGTTTTCATTTACAAGGTGAACCATCAAGGTATGTGTGTCTAATAGAGTTGACAGTGAACTAACATGGTGTTTAAAATCTCCAGCAGCTCTGCTGTGTCTGATCCATGCATACAACTCACACTAACACACCACCACCACCACCACATCAGTGTAACTGCAGTACTGCGTATGAGTCACCTCCCAAATAATAGCTGCTCTGTGAGGGTCCCGATTATTGAAGATTAGGGTGAAAGGAGGCTAGAAAAGTATACAAAGAAAATGATGGACTACAGTCTAACTACAAAGTGATATATATGGTCAATAGGGCTGATGAAATGGACAATCAGTGTATATACAATAACATGATCATAATATTTTGATATGACTGTGCATGTGTATTAAATGATTATCCATCTGATTTTGTATGTCCAAATCTTAGAATTCAATATAGCAATTACAGAAAATAAATGCAAAATTGTAATGGAAAAAGACATATGTGGCATATGTTGGGTGAGGTGGGGGCTTGGGGGGGGGGTTAGTGGGGTGGACTTCAGCCTTTACAAAAATATCATAGTACAAAAAACATACATAATAAAATAGTTAATTTATTTAATTGGTACATTTCTTCATTGTTTTTACAGAATTTTGGACATTAGTATAATGATTTGTAATGAAATAATTCTTGCTTACAATGTGTTGCAACTTATTTATTTTATTTATTTCACAAGAGATCATCTTTCAGCAGGTTCACAAATTCAGTAGAATGACAATAATTTTAGCTTTTATATGACACCTCAATTGTGTATGTATCTTAAAAATTAAGAAAGTAACGATTCTCTAAATGTACAGAATAAATGCTGGAACTTTTAAAATAACATTTTAAATAACATCATAAATGACACACAGTACAAATCAAATGTGTCTCGGTCAATGTTTTTATTTTTCGTACATTGTTCATGAATACTGAAGTCATCCAGATTATGAAGGAACACACAAAGAAGCATATAGTAAACTTAAAAGTGTTAAACAAACCAAAATATGTTTTAAATTTTAGATTCTTCAAAGTAGACACACAACTGATGTCTCAAACACAATAAGAGGCAATAAATTAAAGTCATGAACTCTTGACAAGACTCAGCTGTTAACTGAAAGCCATTCCAGGTGACTACCTCATAAAGCTGACTGAGAAAATGCCAAGAAAGCTGCCATCTAAGCAAGAGGTGCCTACTTTGAAGAATGTAAAGTATAAACATATTCTGGTTTGTTTAACACTTGTTTGTTTACTAAATAATTACATGTGTATTTCTTCATAGTTTGGATGACTTTAGTATTAATCTACAATGCAGAACATTTTTAAATCATGAAAAACCACTGAATGTCCAGAAGGTGTCCAAACTTTTGACTGATACTGTAAGTGATTATGGTTATATCTCCATAACATAACACATGCTGGTTTTACTGCTACGTGGTGTATGTGGTTTTTTCTAGCAGAGTTTACATAATGACTTCATTAACCGTTAGTAAAAGCATTAAAAACGGTTTCTGAGGCTCGGGTGAGTCGGACTGCGCATGCGCAGAGAAAGCAGGAAGTGATTTGTGATTACAGTGGCAACCACTGTTGCCATCTGACGCCTGAAGGAAACTCAACATGAGATGATTTTGGATGTAGGTGCTGTAAGATGGCGAAGTATCAGTTGTTGTGCCTTTTGCTGTTCGCATGTGCGGCCGTTTGTTGTTCTGCAGACGGTAAGAAACATCTTTATCTCCTCTACGCTCTTATATGCAAATAGTTAGCTATGCTAAGCAGCGTAGCTAGTATTTCACAGTAATCTGTTTGTGTGTACATTTAGCTGCTTAATAAGATTGCAGTTCTTAGTTACATCATGATCTACGATATTTGTATTAATATTTGTATGCGTGTTAGACAAAAGTACACTATAATAATGACATTTGTACAGTCTGCTGATGCTAACAAGGTTTTCGTAATCCATGTCTGACTTCGCTACTATAGCTACTACTTGACTGCTTTACTAACAAGCTGTGACCTGTTTAACATCACTATTTGTAATTCTCGTGATTAGTTACATTTGTGTTAAACACTGACAGTTTGCAATTCATTAATATCGCATGTATTTTGATACATTCATGAATTTATGTATTTTATTCCACATAAACAAACACAACCAAAAGAATAAAGGGAAATGAAAGAACACCACATTATTATTTATTAATTATTAATAACATTTGCATGCTTAACCCTAATCAACAAAAGCTTTTAACACGAATACATACACTTGTAGTTTTTTGTACTTCTGCTTAAAGTTTTACCTAAAACTTCATCAGAATTTCAGACAAGTCCTAAGAGTAAATAAAGAAAACCAAATATATCAGACTTGGTCAGTTATTTACTGAGAAAAATGATCCAATATTACATGTTCATAAATGGTAAAAGAATATGAGCCTTTAGGATTAGCAGATCATTTGATTCAGGTGTTGTCAATCAGTGGGTTGACAATCAGGTATGAGTGGGTGTCCTGTTTTATGTAAAGAGGGATCTATCAAAGTCTGATAAACCCAATGTTTGTGGAAGAATGTCATAGCACAAGCTAAAGAGGACCTCAGAAGAAAAGTTATTGATGGTCATCAGGCTGGAAAATCACTAAAGAGTTTGAACTCTACCAATTCACTGTCATAGAGATTGTGTACAAATGAAGGAAATTCAAGACTATTATTAAGCTCCCTGGGAGTTGTCAACCAAACAAAGAACACATCAAGAGCAATATGTGTAATAGTATGTGTGATCACAAAGAAACCCAAGATAACTTCCTGATTCTGCTATCAGGAGAGCACTGAACAAGTGGTAAGGGTACAAGATGAAATACACTGCTCTCCAAGGAGAACCTACCTGTCTGTAGTTTGTTAAAGATCACACAGAATGCTTTGTGACTTAAATGACAAATGTGTTTGGAGAAAGGAAAACGCTGCCTTCCAGCATATAAACATCATCCCACATGTGAAACATGTTGGTGGTAGTATCATGGTTTGGGTCTGTTTTGCCACATCAGGGCCAGGATGGTTTTCCATTGTTGACAGAACAATACATTCTGAATTATATCAGCAAATTCTAAAGGAAAATGTGGTGTGAATTCACCCAAAAAAGCAGTTAACTTTAAATTTTTTGGGGAAAAAAATCTTTTGACTAAAATGTTTATGTAAGAATTTAAAAATTCTTCATTTTTGTTGACAAGTATTCTGAAGCAAATTCCTATGTTCTGCCTTTATGTTAATATATGACGACCTTCTGCAGGTATTACGTATGTGAACAGGTTCTATTCAAAAACACCACAGAAGTTGGCGAAGTACAGCTGGTTTGGAAATGTGCGCCTCTATCACTTCAGAGTCCCTGAGGATACAGTTCTGGTGCGATGGCTTCTCACTGCAATGCGAGGGTCAGGATTTCACTGTGGTGACCAGAACATTGCTATGTGAGTGACCACTTTCAGAAGTTCATATTAATTCAAATTGTTAATCAAGTGAAATCAAAACGTATTTATCTATAGCTTTTTACAACTGATGTCACAAAACAGCTTTACATAATTAGCGTCAGACAATTTGAATAAAAATCCAAAAACCAATGTGAGCAAGCCAAAAGCAACAGTGACTACTGTTGTGGCAACAGGAGTGTAAACCTTATGCTTAAACACTATATGAGTTCAGATTATTAGACAAATGGATATTTCAGATATTTCAGTATTATCATTATCATATCACCGATTCCTCCCTCACTTCTGTTACTGTCCCTTATTCTATTTGCAGACCTCAATGATTTGAACAATTATTGACCTATTTCAAGTTTGCTATTGGTTGCTAAAATACTTGAGTAGTTTTAGCCCAAGTACATGTGCAACTCTCTAATAATAATTCTAATCATAATTTGTTTGAATATCAGTCTGGTTTCCGCCCATCTCATAGTACAGAGACAGCTTTGGTTAAAGTCACAATGACCTGCGTTTGTCTTCTGATTCTGGTCTGCTAACTATACTTGATCTAACAGCAGCTTCCGGTACCATCTCTCATGACATTCTTTTTGGAGATTAGCTTCCATCAATATCACTGGCTCTGCTCTAACTTGGTTTATGTCATATCTGTGTGGAAGCATTCAATTTGTTCAAATGAAAGATTTCAGATCTCAGTCTTTTCCTGTTTCTTCTGGTGTTCCTCAGGGTTCTGTTTTAGGCCCCCTTCTTTTTATTATCTATGTCCTACCTCTTATACACCCTCCTGTACTCTCGGATCTTCTTCATCTTCATTTCTCAATATACCCCTCATTTGCTCTGCTACTATGGGGACCAAATTCTGCTCCTAGCCTCTAGAAGTCTCTACTTCATTACCTTCATAATATTCATTCTCTATCGATGTTTAAATCTCAATTAAAACATATTATTTTAAACAGGTCTATCAAATTTGACGTTTACCTTGGTCCATTATAACGATATATGATTACCTCTTCTCTTTATGCACTACACTTGTTTTATTTGTGTTTTTGTGTAACTATACTGTAATGCCTTGTCATTGTGTGCTTTTATTTATGTGTAAGGTGTCCTTGGATACCTTGAATGGCGCCTATAAATAAAATGTATGATTATTTTATTAGTAGTAGTAGTATTTCACTCAGCTTGGTTTCCTCATTTCCACATTTTCTTATTTTAGTTCTGTGATATCGATATATTATTGATGCAGTAAAATTGATGCGTTCTTCTTCCCTTTTGCTCTATAATAATTGCACTAAAGTTTTGTATGAAGAAATGAAATGCTATCATGTTTGAATCTGTGAGCTGTGCTGTGCATAATCACTCAGAAAATGAGAATAGGAATATATATGGTTATTATATATGGTTAAATATGGAGGTCTAATTCCTCTATGTGTAAGCGCATTAGTCAGTCTGTGACTTTTATGTCACTTAATGTATGAAGTTGGGTTTTGCCAGAGTAGATGCTCTTTGCTTTGAAGCAGTGATATAGAGCATGCACTATTTTAGTGAGCTTAAATCCTCAGTCTGCCAGGGCTAAGCATGACTGCTGGTTGTCGTTTGGGATACATCTCAGCCTGCACTCTGTGGACATTGTAAGCTAGATTTGGACTATTAGTCTGATAGGTATCCCTGCTGAGACTTGTCAGCTGTTTTGAGCTCCTGCAGGCTTATTTGAGGTGAAATCACTTTACTAGTGCCAGAATCACACATGCAAACAAAAGTGATTATTTAACTGGTGGTTATTTAAAATGTAGGAATTTGAGGATTAATAATATGAGAAACTTAATTGTCTGGAAATGTCCTGGCTGAGCTGAAATTGTTGTACAACCAAAGTTGGTTTTGTCATGTTGTGTTTTGTTGCCATTACATAAAGCTTTGTTGCTCTTTTTGTTCTTATGTCTTATTCCTATGTTATGCTAAAATTGTCATTTCAATAAAGAATAAATATTTCTTCTTTTTCCTATGTCTCTATATACCAACAGACACTTTCGAGCTGGTGCACCTCCAGTCATCAACCCCATTCTCACAGCTTTCCCCAACTCAACTGCTGTCTCCCTTGCATATAACCTGACTGTGAATGTGCGTAGTGGGCAAAACATTAACGTCACCCTGTTTAACCTGACAAATCCTGTAGCTGGAGATTGGTTCCTCGCTGCTCACCTGCCTAAGGATGATGGAAAGATAGAACAACAGGTATGAGAAGATTTGTGTGTTTGTGTTGCTGGACTTGGTCTCATTTTGATATTACTTGGATTCACTCAAATTACTTTGGGGGGGAAAAAGTAGCAAAACTGAAATTGTCTACCATCATAAAGTTTCTGAAAAAGGGTTCTAGTACAGCTCTCAAAGAAATGTGATTTTCTGAACACTGCAACAAGGGGCTTAGCTCACTGTGAAGTCCTGTTCCATACTTCAAATAATGAATATTTTATTATTAAAATAAAAACAATCAGAGTAGACAGTAAGTTAGCCTGTAATTTGGTTATCAAGTTTGCTAGCTCAGTAGCTAATTTAGCTGAGGTTGCTGGTAAATGTTTAGTCACGTATATGACACAAGCTGTTTGAAGTTTTTAGCAGCGGTTTACATTTGTACACTGCAATGCCTGAAGCTAATAAGTGAGTTGTCCTCTAGTGTCGGCCTATACTTTCCACTTTTTCAGTCTTACTGTAATGGTAGCCCTGTTTTGACTCATTGAACACCTGTGGTTAGTTTATTTGCCTGTCTATTCCAAGAGGTGGTTCCTTGCAATGTTAAGACTGAAGTCTGGTTTGAGATACTAATGATGTAACACATATAATTCACAGAATAAGGAACATTTGCCAACAGTGGGTTTACAGTGAGTTTCATTAACAGTTTTTTAAAGGTTTATTCATAGAGACGTTAAATTGTTATGGTACTCCAGATACAATAAATACTCCTTTCTGAGTGACAGGTAGTTGTCTAATTATGTATGAGGGGATACCTCTGAAGTAAATAAACCAAAAAAAGGTTTATTCACTGGTTGTAAATCAACGCTCTGTAAACGTCTTTGATAACCATAACAGCCATAAATAAATATCTGTTGACTGACAGCCTGTGATAGAGTAGACTATAGCCAATTAAAATAAATAAATGAAATTAAAAAATCATTTAATGATTGTGAGGAATTTGTGGCTTTTAGATTACTGAGCATGTATCCTTTGTATACATAAAGGCACAAAAATGTGTGGAAGCGAAGTATAAACAGGGTAAAAGCCTTTCAGATTGTCCTGTCTTGACCTCTACCTCATCCATTAATTTTGTGTAATGGGACAGCTCAGCACCCATTACCTCTTACTTATAAGTCATTTGCGTCACATTTTCTTGTGATTGTTGCAGACTAAAATTAGCATTGTTGCTTGTAACAGTTATAAGAAGGTCTAGTTAGGCCTGTGATCTTTAGCTAGATGATCTTTATCGTTGTACTATCCATTTTATTACAAATGCCCCTTTTAATAAACATCACTGCTCTCTATGCTCTGGTTAATTGTCCCTCTGTACACACCCATCACAATATACACTGGTTTACCCTCATTTATAAGACTCTTCTAGGACAGACCCCACCGTACTTACAAACCTTTCTACAACCAGCATCTACTATACAACCCCCACTTACATCACACTTAAAGGCCCTAAAACAGGCATTTCTTATGGATCCCCTTGATTTCAGTCTTCAGTGGCACAATCCTGGAGTACACTTCAAAAATACTAAAACTGAGTATTTTATTGATAGTCACCTGTTTTATCCATTAGCTGACAGTTTTGCTGATTGTGATGTTTTGTTGATTGTGGTTGATTTTTTTTATAATTTTTTTTAAATTTTACATATATTTTCCCCCCTCCTCTCCCCGGTTGTTCATGTTCTGTATTTTCCTTGTCCTGTGACAAGGACAAAAGTGACATTTGCTGCTTACCAGACTGCCATTGTAAATATGAATTTGTTCTTAATGACTTGTCTGGTTAAATTAAATGTTAAAGTGTTAAAATAAATAAAATAATGATCTGTTGTGACTAAAATATGATGGTTTTCATGACTGTGAATTTGGTAGGGTCATACCTATAGGATAAAACTATCAGACCCCTGAAAACATCTACAGATCTGGGGATGAAGTCTTCATAATGTTCATGTGTGTGTTCCAGGGGCTGCCATCCTGCTCGTATCTGTTTCAACCTCAGATGTTTGTAAGGAGAGCAGCTGACACTCCAGTCCTGCAGGACAACATTCCACTTACTCAGACAGTGACTGCAGCTCTGAAACAGGCTCAGCTCAAGTATGATGTGTGTGTGTGTGTGTGTGTGTGTTTGTTTGTGTATGTGCTTGTGTGTGGTTTATTCCTCCACAGTTCAGAAAAGAACTAGGTGAGGTACAAAGGTGCCAGGCCATTTAGAGCTTTACAAACAAGTATTAAAATGTAAATACACCCTAAAAGATACTTATATTAGCAGATACAAATAGGTTAATAAAAAATCAATTTATTTGTTATCTGTGCTGTCCAAGGTTCTCTCCTAAGTCTTCTTCAACACCAAGCAGTGTTCTTCCTGTCATGCTATTTATTGTGCAGCTTTCACATCCATTAAGACCAAACTCTGGACAATTGTAGTATTTGTTTAAGGAGATAAATTGTCGCATTTAAATGTCTTTTTCAGTTCCTTGTTCTACCGAGTATCAGTCTGTGTCTCATTTCCTGACTGCTGAGTCAGTGATTATCAATTTGTTAATGATTGAACCAAGTAGGTCAAAGCTCTCTACCACGTCAACATTTTCAGTAAAGTCTGATCTTCACAACACGTTTGTGGAAGTTTATTATTGGATTAATAAAGTAGATTTCTGAGGACCTCAGAAGAAGAGTTGTTGATGCTCCTACCCAGGAGCCAAGAGCAAGACATGTTGTAGTCCGTGAGGTCACAGGAACTTAACACCTCTCTCACATTGGCTAAGGTAGCTTTGAGTCCATCATCAGGAGAACACTGCACAACAATGGTTGCAAAGAGAAAACTGCTGCTCTCCAAAGACAACATTGCTGCCCATCTGCAATTTGCTAACGGACATGCCAGAAGGCTGTTGGAATAATGTTTTGTGGATGAATGAGAGCAAAATAAATGTGGTCAGTAATATAGATGCTTGTCAGTGAGATAAGAGTAGGTGTAGTATTTGACTGTATGTACGTACACTCCTGTTTCAGTATTATCTATTAATTTGCTTTAATAAACTTCTTTTACAGAGTGTTTGTTCCTGAGTTCACCTCCAAACTGAATGTGTTTATTAATGCGTGCTCTGTGGAGGGTGTGCCGATGAGTGATTGTGGACTGTCCATCGCTTTAGGCTCCGCCTCTTTGGGGCAGAGCTCTGTGATTACAGTGAACTGTTCACGAGAAGAGCCATGCACTGCTTCTGTTTCCAATCCACCATGGAACACCTGGGTACGAGTTATCATAGAGATCAACCAACCAAACGTCACAGCAACCTTCAGCATATCTGCCAATCATACAGGTCTGTCCATACAACTTGCTTGCAAAGCTAAAAACTGTCATCAAGCCTTGTATATCGTGTCAGATGAGAGTGAAATTCAGACTGGAAAGAGTGCACTGTTGTTCAAAAGTTTAGAATTGTTGTTTTCAATCACATGAATCTAACGTTTCTATTTAAAAATGTAGATTTTTGTGGAATTTTTTGATTGAAGTTTGGCTGTACATCACTAGTGCATTTCCAAAAATTAGAATATTGTGAAAAAACTGTTCAAAATGTCATATTTTATGTTCATTATATATAAAGTGACATACTTTACTGCAAGTAAACGAGCACAACAGTCAGTTGTAGCAGAGCACAAAAGAATCATCGTGGCTAAAAGACGTGATCTGACTGATGTTTAAAAGTGCACAATGAAAGGGTGACGGGTGAAGGGTGGTAGCATCTCAGAAACCTCTAACTTCACGGGATGTTCTAGAACACTGTAGTGAAGGTGTACTGAGAATGGACTTTTTGTACATTGAGTGCCTCCTAATGGCATAACAGTGGTGCCCCATGAGCTATTGATGCCAGAGGGGAATGCCAACATGCAGGACTCAACATACCACAGTGAACCAGTTAACCTCTATAATGTGGTAACACAGGAACAACAAGGAAAATGTCAGGAATCACCATTAAGTGAACACTCTGAACTAAGGGTGATTATTCTTACTATTAGGTAGGTGGTCAGTATATTAAGACCACAAATGAACTTTTCCACAATATGGTTTTCTTTAGATCTACTAGTATAATAAAGACTGAGAGAAAGCTGTATAGTGTAAAGAATTAAATTATAAATTCAAACTTCTGTTCTGTTGATAAATGTTGTTAATCATTAATGTTGAATAAATAACAATAGTCATTAACCTCACCATTGATTCTGAACTTTTAAACATTACAGCACCACCGTTGCACTGATTATTAATGTGTGTACCAGTGACCCCTCTTGGTCAAGTTTGGCTATTAAGCTCTGAGACAGACGACATTTATAAAGTGGTTTGAAATGCATTCATGTCCACAAAAATGGAAAAAGACAATACTATGAATGAGTTACAATTAAAGCTATATATCTTCTGTAGTTTACTTCTATTGAGCAGTGCTAAATTACTTATATATAAATAAATAGAAGTGCTACCCTTATGTGTGCCTGTTTTCTCATTGTCCTCTCTCTTTTCTCATTTAACCTCATTTCTTGTACACACAGTGGGCTGCAAACCTTTAAGTGTCCCTTCAGATTTCAACACCTCTCTACCTCCAAGCTTCATCTCTCTGAGACCTGCCTCCAGCAACACATCCAGCACGCCCAACAGCTCCTCCACTGCTAACACACTGCAGGCTAACAGCTCAGATGGAGCCTGCGTCAGAAACCCATCTGTTTTCAGAGAAGAGCAGGACGTCCTTTCAGTACGCTTTGCTGTCTCTAACGGCAATGTGAGTGTAGCATCTGAGGTGCCGACCATGCTCGCTCTAGACCTGGATTCTGCTGCGGACAGTGGGGGGGCTCTGATAGTACAGCTGGACCTCAATGTTGTAAGTGTTTGTTTTGAGTGATATCAGTGTTATGTGGATCTATTGTCCTGAAGTGCTAAATTGGAGAAGTGTAGCCAATAACAGAAAAAGTGATTCTATTTGTTTGGCATTACTGATAATAAGTTTGAATGTAATTTTTTCTGTAAAAATTTTAATATTCTAAAAAATATTCTACAGTGCTTACCCTGTGCAACTTTTCTGTTGATGATTCTGAAATGGCAGGAAAAACTCATCAGCATTCAGAATTATATTATAATAAGTCCAAGTTGTCTTGTATTTTCAAGTGCAGAGCCTTTCTCAAGGTATTTATTTAAAGAAAAAAATTATTATATAATTTAATTTAAATTATTATTATAGCTAGAAAATTATTGAACAATTATTTACACGCACACACACGCACACACACACACATGCACGCACACAAAAG
>BRDA01007515.1:69533-91798 GCA_036984385.1 Crenuchus spilurus | reverse complement strand
TATATAAATAAAATGCTGTTCTGGGAAATTCTTTATAAAACAGCTCAGATTACAAATAATGACATAAGAAATTACATAATTTCTGTATGCTGCTGCTGATGATGATTGTCACAAATTTTGGACTTTAGCACCCCATCATACTGCATTTTAAAATCTGAGTTTACACTTTTGACGGCCAACTTTTTACCAAGTAAGCACATGTTGCCTTACAAACTCTTAGTCAGCAGTTAGAAATTTTAGCAAAGGCTGCATTACATTTACACCATTTAGTAGATACACTTATCCAACAGGACCTATCCATCCATCCATGTGTCATTTTCCGCTTATCCGTGTATCACGAGGGTAACAACCCAAGCAAAGTAGACCAGGCATCCCTCTGCCCCAGCCACCTCTTCCAGCTCATATTGGAGGATTCCAAGGCATTCCCAGGCCAGCTGAGAGATAAAATCTCTCCAGCATGTCCTAGGTCTTCCCCGGGGTCTCCTCCCAAATGGACATGCTTGGAACACCTCACCCGGGAGGCATCCAGGAGGCATCCGTGCCTGAACAACCTCAACTGGCTCCTCTCGACATGGAGGAGCAGCGACTCTACTCTGAGCTTTTCCCGGATGTCTGAACTCTTCACGTTATCTCTAAGGGAAAGCCCAGGCACCTTACAAAGAAAGCTAATTTCAGCCACTTTTATCTCATTCTTTAGATACTGTAGATACTGATTCAGTGACAGTGTGTTGTATACAACCCACCACCAATACTATCAGTATTAGCATCCCTCATGTACTGTAACATGCTGTAAAAATGGAGTGTTTTTGCTTAATGTTGTTTTTTTCTATTGCAGAGTTCTCTGATTGGTGCATTTGACAGTATCAGAGCATGTCTCACACCTTCTGCTCCTGTACTTCAGCTGAACACCAGCCAGTCATGTGATGCAGGTATGTTACCAAGCTATCAATATATGTACAATAATGCATGCATATCTTATTTTGTAGGTTAAAATCAGTGGATTAAATTATGTGTTGATGCATGCAGCTTTTATGAAGGGCTACTCTCTCAGTGTGACCATCAATGAGACAAAGGCTTTGTTGAGGATACCCTTTCCTGAAGCAGCACTTTGGTACCTCAGTCTGCAGACCATCTGCAATAGCAGGTAATTACACCCACATTTTAATGATGTAATTTGTCATTTAAAATAGATTTGAAAAGAACCCAAATTTTGCTAAATGCTTTAGTCATCCAGACATGTGTTAACTCCAGCATTAAGTATACAATCATAAAAGTGACATAACACACATTTTCCTCCAGATACAATGACTTCCAGTTATTAATAATGCTGAATTTCACACTCACCATTTAATGTACAGTGGATACAAAATGTTACACTCCTGTAAATGGCAGTAAAACAACACATTCTTCAATAATCGGGGATGTGACTGCATGCAGAATCAAAGAATGAAGTAATCATATTCAAACTCCTGTTAAATGGTAGGTAGTATACACCTCTCATCAATTGAAGTGACTCATTACTCTCAACTGAAGTTCAGCTGTTCCTGTAGGATTTTCCTGACAGCTTCTTTGTTGTTTCCTGCTACAAAAGCCACAAGCTCACAAAGCAAGATCTCATTGTTGAAAGATTTCAGTGAGAATAGGGGTGTTAAGGTATTGGTAACTCAGTGAAAACAATCATCATGAGGTAGAGGACATGTGGCCCAACAGTGACATTTCAAGGAACAGGACATCCATCCAAAATTGATGCGAAGACGAGAAGAAAATTAGTCAGAGAAGCTGCCCAGAGGCCTGTGACAAACGTAAGGCCAGTTTATGCTTCTGCATCGATTGTATGTTGTAAGTACTGAGCAGCCAAAACAACTAACAGGTTTATTTGGTAGCATTGCATTTCCTCCTATACAGTATGTCTCCAGCTTCTCGGTCTAGTGTTTTGGTAGTATAATTTCTGAGCAACAAAACAAAATGGTTTGGGCTACACACTCACTCTCCTTCACTATAAGAAACTTATTTGATTTCTGGGATATTGAATATCATTTGTGGAGCCTCTTGGAGCTTCTGAAACAGGAGGGATGTCTGTGACCATATTCACTGAGAAGCTCGATAGTGAGACCTGCATACGTTGGAGCTGTGGGACTTCAATTGAGATGAAGGAATCATGAGTAGATCCATGTAACAGTTCATTTTGACACAATACTTTCAGGCATTAATGTAACTCAGAATCTGTTGGGTTATCTGAAGGAGACTGTGTGTAGAAGATGTCCTCAAGGGGGCCCCGAGTGGCTCAGCAGGCTAAGATGCTGACACGATGACCAGAGGATTGTTAGTTTGAATCCCAGTCATGCTGTTTGTCATCAACAGCCGGGGCCCAAGAGAGCAAAAATTGGCAGTGCTCTCTCTGGGCGGGTAGATGGCGCTCTCACTATCACTCGCACATTGCAATGTCCGCTGGCTCCTGATTGGTCCAATCGGAGCTGTGAATCCTGCGCTTTCCTTCGAGCGCTTTGGCTCCCCAGCGACGGTGTATCAGCGGTAGTTAACAAAAGAGCCGGTGGCTACATCACACGCGGAGGAGGCTTGTGCTTAGTGCTGGGCAATAAAATATCTTTTTTTTTTTTTTTATTCACGAAAAATTTTCCCTCGATGACTATGATAAGCCGGAACAATAGAATTCGATAAGCATTAACATTTGTTTCCATTTCATGTCTAAGCAGCTTGACAGTGAGTTCTGAAGTCTAATACTGCTGCTTGTTAGGTGGTCCTCACCAGCGACACCAAAATGCACTGTTGTGTTTAAGACAAGCTGTGATTGGGGGAGAGCGAAGTGGGGCTGGGCGAGAAAGCATGAGGTCACTGTGTGCTCGTCTGTTTGTGTGAGAAGGAGAAGAAGGGGGGGCTTGCTGTGTGTGTGTGTGTGTCAGCCGGAATGATAGCGTTAGCATGTTAGCTTGGCTCTCTAGCCTGTTGTTATTTTGGAGTGGCTGCTATTCAACAATAAAGCTGTAAACGTTTTTCTCATCCAGCTTTTCAAATCGTCCAGCCGGATGCTACAATATTATGTTTTGGCAATAAACATTTTAATATTTTAAATAGTAACATTTAATGTATTTAGTCTGATGTTTTTAGAAAGATGTTTAAAAACGATGACAGTGTTAGAAAATTTAATATCGTGATAGTTATTGATCAGTATAGAAAATTTTATCGTGATAAAATTTTTGGCCATATCGCCCAGCTCTACTTGTGCTTGACTTCACCCTACTAGAGTGAGGGACATTGCAAAGTGATGGTGATGGGATGGGTTAATTGACTATTATCACGTTGGGAAGGGGAGAAAATTGGACTCAAAAATGTGCTGATCTAGAATGTTTATACAATGAAGACAGGCTGATAGTCTCAAACTTACTAATCAATCACAAAGTGATGCTACAAGGCAAGGCTTCTATGACAGAAGAGGATTTATGAAGGATATGCAGATAAATCATAGCAACACTTCTGTTTTTCTGCTGTTTTCAGTGGTGACTGCAGTAATACCTCTGCTGTGGTGAGTGTGTCGGTGAGTGTGAGCGCCTGCATTGATGATTGTGGACCGTACGGAGAGTGCAGGCTGCTGCGCACATACAGCTACCTCTATGCCGCATGTGTGTGTAAAGCAGGTGAGAGACAGTTTTTACCATTAGATTTACAATAACAGGAGCCTAAAGTTAATCTGATCTTTTGTTTTGATCCCAATAAATGTTTTGACACCGTTTTAGACAAGTGTGTCATAATTTTCCATAATCTCAACTCTTCTTCCACATACATGGAATACAAAACATATGTTTCAGATCTAAAAGTATGTATCTAACTAAAAGTAGCCATCTTGAAGCCTGAATTTTGTCTGCACCTCTGAACATTTTTATTTATTTATTTTCTGTATTTTTCAGTCTGCAAGGCTAATTGTTGTTTGCTCCTTAACAGGTTGGCTGGGATGGAGCTGTACAGATGACTCGGCCGCCCTGTCATTCTCTCGGCAATTGAGTGCGGCACTTCTGCTGACCCTCAGCAATCTGCTCTTCATTCCACCCATCAGCGTGGCTCTGTACCGCGGTTACCATGTTGAGGCTGCCATCTACTTCTTCACCATGTTTTTCTCTACGGTGTGTATGTGTGGGGATTAATGTAAAAGATGTTTTATTCAGTGGGCAACTTTGTGCTTGTCTGAAGGACAAAGAACATTTATCATTAATTAATACTATTGACTAGCTGAATAGTAGCCTTAATCAGTAGTTAAATGTAATATATAAATAGTAAATAATAAATAGATAAATATTATACGTGAAGTGAACTTTAGATAAAGTTCAGTTTTTTAAACCAAGACTGCAAAATTCTTCAAGAAAAATGTAAAATTTATATGTTTAAGAAAAGGTACAAAACAAGAACACCTCCTGAAAATGACCAAAAGAATAAAACACCACAAAAAATAATAACACTTTAAATGTGCTTGAGATTGAAGAATGCTAAAGCTGTCTCGTAAAAGTGATGTTGGAACTGATATCAGGATCAGAATACCGAGAGGTTGGCTTTTTAAAATTTAAAGGCATCTTAGTGCCTCCTTACTAAGACAACAAACAGAAACTTAAAGAACATCCAGTTTTTAATAAGCTTCCCGGACAAAAAATGAGTCACCCTTCATGTTTAAGGTAGTAATAACTTTAAGTTCCTGCTTTTGTTCACTATTCTGAGGAGAATTTCCTGTAGACTGGGATATTTTGCCACTGCTGATGGACATGCATGACCGTACAGTTTGATACACCTGCAAAATCAAGCTACTTCTGTCACACTGTGACCTTTGGTCCAAATGAAATCACTCCTTTAAATCAACATCTGCTTTGTGACCCATTATCCACACATTCAAGGAGACACTCACTGCTCTGTACCACCTTTTCTCAATCTATGAATCCCATCACACAAGCCACATGTATTTATAGTTTGATCATCTTTGTGCAACACCATCTGCAGAGGCCTGAAAATACTACTTCCTTAAACTTACTCGGTATCAAAACATATTAATGGAAAGTTCTCTGGAAGGTGAAAATATGTGTGTTCATGAATTTGGACTGAAGCTGTTGTCAAGTAATCAAGAGCCACTATGCAGAGTTCTGCATTCTTAATATCAACTCCTGAACCAGAGACATCAGCAGCATCTTACCTGAGCTGAGGAGAAAACAAAAAGATTGGTCCAAAGTCCTCTTTTCTGATGGAAGTAAATGTTGCATTTATTTTGGAAATCAAGCTCCTAGAGTCTGGAGGAAGAGTGGAGAGGCACAGAATCCAAAGTGTCTGAAGTCCAGTGTGACGTTTCTGCAGTCTGGTATGGTTTGAGGTGCCATCTCATCTGTTGGTGTCCACAGTGTTTTATCAAGTCCAAAGTCAACACAGCCATCTAACCTATAGATTTTAGAGCACTTCATGCTTCCATGTTTTGACTTGGCCACTGCTTTCTAGCTAATGTTAAAACTTAAACATTAACTATTTCAAAAACAGCATACATGGAGTTTACTGTCATAGCAAAGTTCTAGGTTCTGTAATATCTAAAAAAAAATCTGACCTAATATAAATATCCATTTATATTCAAATGTAATTTTTGACCAGATTCTGTTGTGATTGTCTGCAAAATATCACTCGTACATGCAGACCACTGGCTTACATGAACAGATGTATACTGTGTGTTTCTGAACTCTTGTTCTATTTTCCCTCTTCATGTTGTCCTGTTGTTATCATTGTAAAGAACTTTATGTGTTTGTTTGCAGTTTTATCATGCATGTGACCAGCCAGGTGTGACAGTGATGTGCATCATGGACTATGACACACTACAGTTTTGTGATTTCCTGGGCTCTGTTGTGGCTGTTTGGGTGACCATTGTCTGCATGGCACGACTGCAGGATTCACTTAAATATGTAAGTGAAGTGCTAGTCAGGGATAGAAAGGAGAGTAAATAAATTGGCTAGATAATAATATATTATTATAATTGATATAATAATTGAATAATTGATTGCCAGGACCTAGAACTGATGATTTGGATGGTGCCTGGACATGGAATTAAATATAAATCTTGGAGAGTATTTCTTTTGCCTTCAGTTTGCATTTGGGGCTTTAAATTTGATACAGCATTGCATTGTTGTGTATGATTTAGTCCAAAATGAAATTTCATCAATGCATACCAAATCAAACCTCAAAGTGCCATCACAAATTAATCCATGACATTATTTTACATTTTCAGCATGTACCATGGACACTAACATTTTAACAATGTTTTGATACTAATATCATCTAATATGTTTGATACTAATAATAATTTAATAAGTCTTGAAATAACACATTATTGGTCATTATGTACTTTTATAATATAAGCATGTGGTCCTCTCCTCTCCTGTAGGTGTTCTTCATGGCTGGAACTCTCTTCATTGCTATGGCAATGCAGCTAGACCGCCGGGGTCTGTGGAACCTTCTAGGCCCTGTGCTGTTTGCTTTAGTTATTATGGTAACTGCCTGGGTGAGTCAGCCTGAATTACCGCATTATGATTTGACAGCAAAAATACACCTTCTCAGCCACTTCATTAGAAACACTTACCATGCATATCTTGCATTTTTACTTTCTTCAGATAAGTTTTGTTTAAAAATTCTGCAGGAATTTGAAATTGCTAGATCAGCATTTGATATCGTGTCCTCCAAATTTTATTGCTTACAATAAATAAGCACATTGTAAGCAATAAACATTGTTAGTTTCCCCTCTCCCAAGAAACTAGGGCTGAACAATTTGTGTGATTTTTCTGACTAAATAAAAATAATAATGTTGAGGCTTAAAATTAAGATTCAGGTCTGTTTTTAGCTACTTTTTCTGTTTTGAGGCTTGACTTCTGTATATCTTGCGACAGCTTGCCTATAAGTTGTGGTTGTGATGTCAAAAGACATGGAGCTTTGGTTGGCCTGGATTGGCAGACCAGTTTATCTACTTAAGCTGTGTCTTAGGTGAAATGTCCCCACTTAAAACGTAACACATTTTTAATAATGTAGAGTACAACTTTAAAATGTGCATGTCTTGCACTTTGAAAGTTGCACTCGTTTAAGTTGTGAATTTGATATAAAAAGGACTGATCTCTTGGTCCTACACCAGACCTGATCCAATTTTTTGAACTAATGAACATGTCCTTTCTGAGTTGAGGTGAGTTTGAGCAGGGAGAACAATATGCAGGACACTGGTACTCCAGGACCAGGGTGGAAAACCACTACCATTTGTTGACATGCATTTCAGAGTTTCCCGGCGCCAATCCTGGAGACCACCCTGGCACTGTGTAGTTTTCCCCTCCTCCAACAAATGATTCAACTCACGAGATTGGAAATTGACGAGTGATATGAATTACTCTTGGCTAGATATTTTTGCAGCCTAGCAGTGGCAGCTCTTCCATGACAATGTTACTGATGTTCTGGGAATGTTCCATGGCCCACCCAACAGCAGTCATGTGGCTAGAAACTGACAAGTGAATACAGGGTGAGTGCTAAATTGTGCCACAGTGGATGGAACAATAAGTTAGGTTGAAAAAAGAGAGTGGAACAACAAAAAAGTGTTTCTAATGAAGTGAACTCTGTACCCCAGTGAGCCAAATGGTAAAAGATTAGCAAAAAAATAGTATAGTAATTATTTGAGGAAGTTGGTCATAAAATTAGAATATCATGAAAAAGTTTATTTATTTCAGTAATTTCATTCAAAAAGTGAAACTTGTATATTATATTCATTCATTACACACAGACTGATATATTTCAAAAGTTTATTTATTTTAATTTGTGATTATTATAACTGACAACTAATGAAAATCCCAAATTTACTATCTCAGAAAATTAGAATATTACTCAAGACCAATACAAAAAAGGAATTTTTAGAAATGTTGGCCAACTGAAAAGCATGAACATGAAAATTATGAGCATGTACAGCACTCAAAATTTAGTTAAAGCTCCTTTGGCCTGGATTACTGCAGCAATTATATTCTAATTTTATGACAAGCACCTTTACTGTATAAAAATCCTGCCAATTAATAGTCTTTATAAAATTATAATATTCATGAAATAATTACCATATATAATAAACATAAAAGAAAACTGTTAAATTATCAATAAAAAAATAATAAACTTGTTTTACATATTTGCAAAGCAACCAATCATGAACAATTTGAGTTGTGCTACAGAAATGGTGATGCCAGTACACGGTCAGATGACCTCAGCTGTAGAGCTGTGCTCTAAAGAAAGGTGATAATTATGCAGCAAAGCATAGCAAAATAAATACTTTGTGTTTATTAAAAATGAACAGCCTGCTTAACAATAAAATTTGTGTGGTTTGATGTCCATTAGCTATATCATTTTCTAAATAAAAGGATTTATTCGTGAAATCTGTGGGATTGCGAGTGGGCTGAAAGGCCTGTAGAAGCAGTACAAATACTGGCTGTTTTTGGCGGGAGCAGGAGGAACTCTAGCGGGATTAAAGAATCAAGCACAGACCTCTACTGTATAGCTCCATACCGGTCTCCTATGCTTGTCTGCTGTTGAAAATACCTACAGTGGACATATGAGTGCCACAACTGAACTATGAAGCAACATTATGTACTCTGAGGCCCCGAGTGGCTCAGAGGGCAAAGACGCTACCACTATGACCTGAGGATCGCGAGTTCGATGTTTGCCATCAACAGCCGGGGCCCAAGAGAGCAAAAATTGGCAGTGCTCTCTCTGGGCGGGTAGATGGCGCTGTCTCTCTCCTAATCACTTTCACGTTGCAATGTCCGCTGGCTCAGGTGTCTACTGATTGGTCCAATCGGAGCTGGGGACCCTGTGTGCTTTCCTCCGAGCGCATTAGGCTCTCCAGTGATGGTGTATCAGCGGCGCTTCAAAAAAGAAGCGGTGGCTGCATCACACGCAGCGGAGGAGGCTTGTGCTTGCTTGCACCCTCCTAGAGTCAGGGACATTGCAAAGTGATGGGGAGAGCCCTAATGGAGGGGATGGGCTAATTGGCTCCCACTACATTGGGAAGGGGATAAAATTGGGCAAAAACCTAGAAATAAATTATTAAAAAAAAAAAAAAAAAAAAAAAACATTATGTACTCTGATGAGGGCTGTTTTTTGTCTATGCATCATGTAGACCGGCCGTGTAAGTGTGCATTGTTAACCAGTGTAGGCAATTGCACTAGTGTGCACTGTGGGAAGAATACAAGCCAGTGGAGGGAATGCGATGCTCCGCTGTGAAACGCAGAGTCTTGGATGTTAATTTGACACATGCCTTCTAACTGAACATTTGCAGACCACATTCACCCCTTTGTGGCAGTGGTGATGAACACCCCAATGGTGTTATCCCCTTGTAGCAAGATAATGCACCCTGAAGGACCACCAACATACTTGTCCATAATGTTTTGGTTCATTGATAATGCTAAATAATTTTGGATCTAAGAACAGGACTTTTAATCATGCATCTCTCTGCAGGTGTATCGTGGCGTCAGACGTCATCACTGCTACCCACCAACATGGAGGCGCTGGGTCTTTTTCCTGATCCCAGGCATTGCGTCAGCACTAATTGGTGTGTGTGTATATGTGTTTGCACAGACTGACAGTAACTACTACTACACACACTCAATATGGCACATCATGGTGGCGACAAGTGTCGTTTTCCTTTTACCTCCGCGTGAGAAAAATGTACCACCCTGGGGCTGGTCACACAAACTATGTGGCTACAAGGTCTGCAGAAACCAGAAAGAAGAGCTTTACACAGTCACCTAAATGTACTCATATGTGCTGGGCACACATACATGTACAATAGAGTTTCCCCAATGTAATCCTCTCTCAAGCTTTATTTGGGATATACACATTCCCAATGATTCTCTGTGTAGCACATATGTGCTCTATTGTTGCACGTTGAAGTGCATTATTTAGTTTTTGAGACTACTGGAGAAAAATGCATTTAAACATTTATACAAGTCTAACTTGAACAGTTATTTAAAAACTTATTTTAATAAGCTCCTTTAGATAAAAAGCTTTCCTTTGAAGATGTAAATATTTCAAATCCTGATTTGAGAGGATGCTTTGCAACTTTACGTTCTCTTTTCCATGAAAGGGAAAATATCCACTTCTTTATTTGGCACTTTAAAAAATGTGAGGATTGTGTGTTCAAAAGAAAGAGCGTGTATTGTTTTCAGATATGTACTGTTGTTTTATTGGTGGGTAGGAAATTTAATTATTGACTTATATCTTATATGAAGTAGGCTTGTGCAATATAGATTTATCAGATGTTTTTAGCATTTGATTAGGTCTGGCTGATTATATTGTTGCAAGGTTGAATGGAGAAGTTTTGCTTTAGAACTGGGCCTTTTCTTGTCTAAAAACATATGAGCATAATCCCTATTCTGGCTAGCACCCCTATACGGCTTCTGCTAACACCAAGCTAATACGGTAGTGTTTTATTCATGCTTTGTAGCAGTTACTTAACCAAGGTATTTGCAGCTAGTAATGTTCCTACTTAAGCATTTTGTTGCATGTACTTTGTTTTTACTCTCAAATTTAACACTAAAACTTTAGCCTGTTAGCATTTTTGCAGTGAAGGTTTTGCAGAGCTTTGTACTTACTGAAAATCTGAGGAGTCTGTGTGACCTGCCTTATTGATAGCAGAATGTAGACCAGGGTGTCCTGAAGGGCTGGTTTCCAGCACAGTTTGGTGATTTCTCTGCTCTGACACTACAATTAAACCTGCTAATTGTTGTACGAGTTGAATCAGGTGTTCTTGAAGATCAGGAAGTCACCAAACTGTACAGGAATCTGGCCATCCAGGACTGGAGTTTGACACCCCTGCTGTAAACTATATGATTGTGACTTAGCATTAGCAGTTGCTGTGAGATGTGCTCGTGACAAGCTGCTTTTGTAAAAAAAATGCTGCACATAACATTAAAGTTGGTCATAACGAGGCATTTGAGTTTTATCTGTACATTCTAACCACATTGTATTGACTATTGTAAGCTGTTAAGTCAGTGGTGCCGAGTCATCCTGGTGGAGTGGTATCCCCCACTTGTAACTTGTAAACTCATAATTAGGTTGCAGTTCTCAGACCCCCACTGTCCTATCACATTTAAGAGTGTGAGAGAGCTGGAAGAAAGAAGAAATAGCTGTGAATAGTGGTGAACCTTACAACATATTCATGGCAAACGTTACAGTACAATGGCAGAGTAAGACTGGCAAGGACTGTTGCCTCATTATATTGCACAAGCCTATTAAGAACCTTAATGAAACACTGATCACAGATCTCTTCAGCACTTTATTTGTCATTTTAAAAAAGTGAATTTGTCGAGCATTGCCAATCTTGAGCTCTGTGTGCATGCGTATGGTCATGAAATGTGCCTGGGTTTGTTCTGTTTCTCTCTAAAGCTGATTAAGAATGTCATATTTATGAAATGTTATTCTGCGCCTGAATGATTGTCTCAAAATACTTTTAATTGTCCTGCTGTACTGATTTGACTTTTTAGAAGTGACACATGGCAATGGGCAGCTAATGAGCATAACATATACCTTATATACTATATTATAATGGATTTAATCATGTAAAATCTCAGGACCCTGCTTTTCTTTAGGTGCCGGAGTACATCTGCTGATCTCAGAGTTTGGGGTTGTAACTGGAGCTTTAGTTTGTTAATAGGAAAAGATGTGATATTAATATCGGCAATTAAGCATATATTGTCCATATAATCAAAATCTTTTTTTGAATACTGTAAAGATCGTCCTGTCGTGGAGTGACTGTTAAGCACTTGCACAAATATGATTGTTAAGAAAACTGAACTTTGGTTGATGGTTACACACAAATCCTGAAGTCAAGGTAGACTTGTATGTTTCTTATGACAATCTCTTTTTTTCTGACCAATGTATTGCAAGATTCATAAACTACAAACCTACGAAAGCAAACTTGTGTATACACTGTTGTAGGCATGTGTGTTTGTTAGGCTGTCCTGTTCCGTGTCTTAAGTATTTTTCCCCATCATGAAGACACCCTTTTCACTTTTGTTTTGCCACAATGCCTCTATATTCACTCTTCTTGTCAATGTGTCTCCTTTCTTACCAAATATATTATATACTATGTTGAAATTCTCAACATTCTACAATTGTGATTACTATGGCAATGAGACAAATAAAAATTTAGATTGATCATTTAAAAATGCTCATCTGAAATTATCTTCACAGTACTGAGTAGTTAGTCTAATGCAAGTGTTTTCTTACATTTTTGAGTGAGAATAGTTAAACTGGCTGCTGTTATTTGCATTGCAATTTTACAATCCAAGATAATGGTTCTACCACTGTGTAGCTACTGTAGTTCTTTTTCTAGACACTCAATGGCAGTTGCGAGACATTAGTCAGTCGTCACCAATGTGCAGTACAATACCATGGCAGCCAGTCCACAGCAGAACACATTCGGTGTTGCACAGAGAAGTGAAGAGAGACTAAGCCCGTTTTTTTAAGATGGGGAAGATTAGTGTGGAAATATAGCCAGGATTTCAGGCTAACACCCCTTCTATTGTAGAGTTAATGACCAGTCATCCAAAACACAGGAACAGCACCTCCTGTTGTCACCACCAGCACCACTTTCGGCAGCTACACAAGGTTTACCTTGACTGTCTCCAATCCAAGTACTAACAGACCCAGGTCTGCTCAGCTTCAACAGATTTGAATGTTATGTTGTGGAGGTGCTATGACTGCTGGTCAATGTTATTGCATATTTGGATGTTAAACATTTTTTTTCTTTTCATGTCTGACTGTTAATTTTCTGTCCTGCTCCAGTGTATTGAACATACTCGGGATGGTGTCAATGCTTTTTAGTTCAATTTTGTGTCACGCCCATGTTGTTGACGGTGAGTTTACAGGCTTTAATACAGCTGTTTATTATAGCTGTCAATAGAAGTATTATAGATGCACTAAATAAGAGATATTAAATTATATAATGAACTGGAATGGGAAATATTAGTCCATAAACAACCTTAATAAACACTATACATTAAAAAAAATGCTAGTTCATAAAAACATCAATAAACACTAATCACAAGGAGATGGTCCATAATCAACTTCAGTATAATCTTATTAACCACTACAACAGGACATACTGTATAACCTCAATATACACCATTAATTACTAGAATAAGATATGTTGGTCTATAAAATCATCAATATACATTCATCACTAGAATAGGAGATATTATTCCATAAAATCAATAAACACGAATCACCAGGAGATGATGGTCCATAATCAACTTCAGTAAACACTATTAATCACTTCAACAGAAGATATTAGTCCATAAATATCCTCAACACTGTTAATCACTAGAATATGAGATATGTTCAAGGGGGAAATTGGGTAAAATATTGTGATGTTTATGTTAATAAGAGATGGTGTTTTTCTTGTATTTGTTCTATTAATTTATTTGTGGGTATGAGCTGAGGTTATGGGCATGGTCATCTAGATATTAAGTAAAGTTAGCACTGTGTTCAGCAGACTACAGGACCATGCTAAGTGGGAGAACTACACATAAATCAACCAGCAGAGCTAACAAAAACAACAAAGCAGACAAAGATATCGGTAATGAAAAAGAGAAACTTTCACTTCATGTTTAGGTTTTAGCTCCAAATGGCCACCCCTAATACCATATTCTGATGTTCAGCTTAAAGTCATATGAATTTCATGACCATGTTCATGCAGACCTTGGGTCCACATGATGAACATGTTTTTACTGAAGTATCTTCTGATTGAACTTATCATACAATCACACAGCTGAAACAAAATGCAGTTTTCCCTCTTTGGGTCAAATTAAAGCAATCAAAACAAATGCAATAAATCTATTTATTCACAAATATTTGGATATTCACAATTTAATATTTGGATAATCTAGCATGGGTACAGCTTTTTTTCCTTTACCCATGCTTACTGATTATACATGATTCTATGTATCCATAAATGTTTTGATACCATTATTTAATTCTATAACACTGGTGCCTTTGAGGGTTGAGTCATCTTTTATTTATTGACTTCTTTGTTTTTCACCATCTGAAGATTGATGTGCTCTCACAGAAAAGACCAAATTAGTAACCAAAAAAATGAGAAAATGGCAAGAATTGTTCATTACTGTGCTTTATTCATAAGCAGGACGTCTTAGAGCAGCCAGGACAAGACAGAGAAATTCCAAGGAGAGTCTGGAAAAAATCTATAAATACTTAGCATAGAATATAAATTATATACAGTAGCTTTTGAAGATAACAGTAGTTTAGGTAAGCTGTTGTGGATAATGATACAGTCAGGTCCATACATATAAGTTATTGTTTGTTTGGCTGTCTAGCACAGCATACTGGATTTGAAATTAAATAAATGATGTACTATATACTCAATCATTAGAGCTCAATGTTCAGACTTTAATTTGATATTTGAATACAGATGTGAAGAGTGTAGGAATGACAAACGTAACCAAAGGTTTTAGGGGTTCAAAAGTATTTTGACAAATTAACATAATCGTCAACTAAAACCGTATGTCTTTCACATTGAGTCTGGAAAAATCCAAATCAGTGTGAAAGGGCTTTAACACGGACATGCGCATCCAGCACTGCACGGCCACGCAATCAAGATTTCCAGCACCAGCATGTCTATATCACTCAGCATTTTTGCTGGTACAGTGGTACCTTGGGATACGAGCCGACCAACAATCAAATTTTTTTTAAGATACGAGCTGCAACTCCGTCCGTATTTTTGTTCGAGAACCGAGTAAAATTTCAAGATACAAGTGGCTGCTGCTAGTTGGCGCACTGGCGCAAAGGTCCAGTGTGGGCAGCACAACACCTGCATCTCATTCTTTCTTACATGTTATCCTCAGAATCAAGTCCAATCTCATGCGCTGTACTCCTTGCATACTTTTTGAAAAAAAAAATCGATAGTAAAAATGTTTTAAACTCTTAAACCTATTTAATTTTAATTACACACATACAGTCATTATGTAAAAACTTAGATTGCAAAAATGATTTAAACTCTTAAATCTAGATAATTTTAATAACATACATACAGTAATGATGTTAAATACTGTTAATATTATTTCGGCCCTGAACATAGATATGGAGACTTGCTGCCGCTTCTGAGTGAAAACGGTTCTGTACTGAACTGCAAAGAATGAACCATGGCATCCCATTCTTCAGAGAGTTGCTGAATTTCTTGGCAGCTGTCGGATGCTGAAGTGAAATGGGAGAAGAGAGATTTTACTGTACAGCACGAACTACGCATCTACACAGTACTGCGCATTGAATTCCCCGCAAATTTAAAATGCTACAGCGAGATTATTTTACACTAATATTTATTGAAGTCTGAAATTGAAATATTTTGTTATGCATTGGTAAAGTGTATATATGTATATTTCTTAATTCAAAACATGTCTTTTTGTGCATAATTTAGGATGGTTTGGGATGTTTCACAGGGCTGGAACAGATTAAATCTATTTAAGTTATTTTAAAAGGGAGAAATTTGTTTGATATACGAGTTAACTGACTTACAAGCTCTGTTACAGAACAAATTAAACTCGTATCTCAAGGTACCACTGTACTTATTGTGTGAACTGAGCATGAGAAAACAGATTTATAGTCGAAATTTCACACATTTTTGTTAAGGAGACTGTTAACAAGACAACTACTTTGATTTGCAAAGAGTTATGGTGTTCTCATAGATGGGAGAACACGTTTGAAATATCCCTTCCTTTAGCATGCAAAGATTCTCAGCTGGCTTGCCTTTTTTATTTAGTACTGGTGATAAGCAAATGCCCACTGTATGATAACCATGCATTTTAATACAGTGGTATCCTGTACATCCTGGTACAAGTTCACCTTTGATTCATCTGTCCATGCAAGATGCTGCTCCAGAACAGTAGTTTTTTTATGTTTCGCTAAACTAGCCTTCCTGATTTTTGAGACTTTTTAGTGGTTTGCATATTTTGATAATATTTGATATTTGTATTTGGTGAAGCAGTCTCTTGATTGTTGACTAACACAGATCTACTGGAGGCAGATCCTGGTCTGGCTAATTGTTATTGATAAAACTTAGTTGATCCTGAAATGAATTGCTTTGGCACAGCAGCCTAGATTTTTAAAAAGCATACAGAAACTTACACAATCTCGAAAAAACAAAACAAGAACAGACATAGGTGACGACACAGAACAAAATATAGTTAAAATTGCATAGTGAAAAGTGAAAGAGTGCAAAATGGTAATTTAACAGTATCAGTTTATAATATACTACATGGCATGATGCCACAGCAGAAGGCTGTACTCTCTATTAATGTAGCACAGTTCAGGTAGCAGGAGCTCTGTTCTGTCCCTGCAGTAATGAAACTCATTGTAGATCCTAATGACCGTGAGTAAGAATGATCTCACATGGAGCTCTTTAACACAGCACAGCTGTAAAAGCCACTGAATGTGCTTTTTGTTCAGTTTTGTGTACAGAGGGTGTGAAGTATTGTCCAACAGATGAAGGGCTTTTTTTGCACCAAGAAAAGAAAGTCATTTTCTGTGGTCTTCCAGGTTTTGTAGTGTTTCTGAAGTCACTGCTGTCTTCTTTCTCTTCAAAATGTATCAGATGTATCAACTGAATGCATTTGCTCTTTCTCTGATGGGATTTTGTTTTAGCTTACAATGATGCTTCACTGGCAGTGACAGTTATGTTAACAGTAACACATTCCAAATGCCACACAAATCAATTCTAACTTTTTTTATTTTCTTGTAACTGAAATTACGAAGGCATGAAACCAATCAATAGTCCATTTATTTCTGAGCACCTGTGTATGAAAATGGTTGCGATTCCTACACCAGTCACCAGATTTGGACTCTATAACCCTACTAACCACTTTATTAGATACTCCTACTTAGAAGCTTTGTGCAGTTGTGTAAAGACTGTGATTATAGTTTTGTTCATGTTACCATAGTTTGTGCAGGGTCACGTTTGGATGGTGGACCACTACCAACCTGAAATATTACTGATGTTCTAAAAATGATCTGCCACCTAATATCTGCTCTGCTGCAGTTCTGTGGTCAGAAACTGACAAATGAAGAATGGAGTAGATGTCACTGTTTAAGTGTTGAATCCTGAATAATTAGGATTTTTTGTTTTAAACATGGCTTAACTCATGGTTACATCCAGCATTTTGAATCTTGAATCCTGAAATCCATGTTTGATGCTTTAATGCTTTCAGATTATGAAAGACGGAGTATGAGCTTCTGACAAGTCAGTGCTGTCCTGGACTTGCAAAATCCCTGACTAAATTTACACATTTTTATTGTATTGTATTTGTATTGTAATGATTTTCATTTTAGTACAAAATTTTCTAATTTGTTTGTTAAATGTAACATTTGATGCATTTTAGCCCCAATATGTTACATTCAGCAAATAAACAGCATCAGTTAATTAACTCAGTGCATTAATAATATGAAATGTAAATTAATGTGTATTAAATTTATTTATTTATTATAATTAATGTTTATTATTTTATTCTCTTTAATCTATTCTGTTTATTCTTATTCTATTATATTAATGGAGAAACTGTAACTATTTGTAATTTCAATCTGGGAGCAATAAAGTATTTCTGATTCTGAAATTAACCAGGTGTGTACAGACGTTTGCATATCACTGTGTAATGAGAGCCAACATAAATAGTAAAATGACAGCCTGTGCTGCAAATCACTCCTATGTATTATTACTTGGGAGAATTTTTCAATTCATGCCTTAAAATAGCTGCTTCATCTCTCAATTGCACTGAAGTACTAAGATAGAATTTCATGATTAAAACAAGCTACACTTGAGAGGAGCACAAAGATTAAATACAGAAAAAGGTATAAAAAACAAAGTTATTTGAAGAATCTGAACACAGAAAAACATACAAAACAAGTTTTGAGGGAAAATGAAAAAAACATTATTGGGAAGGTTAGCTTTGGTTGGTGTGAGGAATTATATTATTGCTATATATGAACTAAAATGACCTGCTGAGTTATATACAGAGGTGATAAATGGAAAGTGCAAATTAGCAGTATTTCTATCTGTCATCTGTATGAGTTATGACTGTCAGGCAAAGCTATGCAGAAGTAATTTTTTTTTTACTTTAGGCCCATGCAGTATATGACTTTATTATAACTAATTGAAATGTAGTGGTTATAAAAGTAAAGTAGCAATTGATTTTGATTAAATCTGAGGTGCACTTCCAATGTAGGTCTAGGCGGTGTTGGTCTGCGTCTTTCCATTATCCTCTGCTGTTTGTGTAACCAGAGCTGGAGAGGGGCTTGAATGTCGCTGACGACGCATGAATGGGAACACACTGGAGATACACATGTGCACAATGTTACTGACATGGACTCCTCACAATCCTGTCATTTTCAAATGTTTTTGTGGGTTGAATGCATGTACCTTTTCTTTGTTTCCTGTGGTACTATAGCTCTGGCTAACAAATTCTTGTACATGTCAGACTTCAGATAGCGAGGATATGAGTCCTAAAGGTAAAAAAAAAAAAAAATCACCAAATACTCATTTTTATATCAAATGTGACACACTTAAATTAATATTTTGACAAAAAATACAAATAAATAAATAAACCTGTACATATGCACATTTTCTTTTTACCCTAGATGTTTGAAATCCAGTTAACTTCTTCAAAATCTGAATCTTTGAAACTAACATTAACAAATAACTAAACAGTAGTAAATACAGTTCAATAGTCAACAAGTTATTTCATTCAAAATACATCACCAAAACATCTCACATCCCACTAAAACTACATCCAGATATTAATTAAGTCATTAGACTGAGAAAAAATGAAAATCTCTCTAAAATCTCCATTTTAGACACAGTATCTGTATACACAAACCACCTCAGGAGTAGGACTGCTGATGTAGAATCAGTTTTAGCCACAATTACCATAAATATTTTTGAGGAATAAGACCACTTTCTCAGTATCAGTCCTGCTGGTGTCCAACATGGCTGTTTGTAGTGGTTTAAAGGTGCTTAGAACACATTTTCAGTTTATTCTCTTCAGGTTAAATTGTTCACTGGTGTCCACATAGAAGGCCTGTGACTTTGGGTGAAGAGCACACCCACTCACTCTATGATTTTGCCTCTTCCTGATAAAGCCACTTTCCCTTTTATTGCCAAAATATTTTTTAGGAGCTCTGCTTTGATTGGCTGTTCCAGCTAGGCAGCATGTTCAGACTGAAAAAAGTGTGGGTGCCATAAAATCGGTAGGAAAGTAAACTAACTAAATACGTAAAAAAAAATGAGCGGAAGGATAAAAGGAAGATCATTGATAATTATATGCAAGGTAGGCAAGAGAAGTGTCTCGGCTTCTCCCAAAATGAGAAGATATCTGGGGGCGAAACGGAGAGCCAGAGATTGGGGACATAGAATAGATACTATGCAAGAGAAGTGTGTGAGAGAGGAGGTGAAAGAGAAAAGCTGTAATGAACTGAATGGATGTTGTTGAGAGGATGTTTGCCTGCCTTTGCCTGGGAATAGAAACTGCAATGGCAGATGGATGGCTGGTGTATATAAAGTCTGTGGTCGGGACGTAGGAATATAACATCCTTGTCTAGGATTCTTGTGAGTGTGAGTTGCATATGAAGTAGAACAGTGTTTGAGGTTCTTGGTATATCAGTTCCTTGTATTGAACTATGCCAAGATAAATACAGTTTTCCATTCTACAGCAAGTATACATTTTGTTAGTATTTGTTTTTGTTTACAGTAAGTTATATTTTGTCTTAAACCACAGTGACTAGTTTATAAGACCTTTCAAAACAACTGGGCTATTTGGGTGGCTACTGTGGTCTAGTGTTTGTTAGCAACATTAGTCTTGCAACAGCAGATTTGATTTTTGTACAAAATCATACCTTAAATAAGCAATAATATATAATTTACATCATATAAATTTTATTTTAATTCATTTTGCCGTTTAAATTGCCTCTTTGTTACTGCTTTTCAGAATTGGCATATCTATAGCACACATTTCATGTCATATTATCATTTTCTGTTATGCTTATCTCTATGGGAGCATTTTTAAAAGTATGTGGTAACCAAAATGTCTAAAAGTTGTTTTAGTCTATGAACATTTTTTTCAACAAATGTCACTTTCACCTCTGATTATGAGGTCCACTAAGCAGTTGAAATACACAGCACACATGCTAACACTCCTGCATATTGAGCTGACATAAGACTGGATACCTCATTAAATTGCCTCATGTAAGCCTGTAAGCTTTGTCAGGTGAGATAATAAAGTTGCCGTGGCAGTAGTAGCCTACAGTGTGAGCAGCTAGTATAATAGCAGCTCTAGGTTCATGCAGAGGGGACATTCACATTTGTAATATTAATATAAGAGAACCCTTCTCACATCCCTCTGATTTAAACTGCTGTATATACACTTTATCCTGTACCATCACATAATCCTTCTGAACAAGAACATTTCCCTGTTTATTATACTCAGTGCACATATGCAGTTTTGTATTGTAACACGTGTATATATAATTGCAATATTCTAATGTTAACATTTATATTTAGTATTGCTCCTCACTTCTCTCATCTGTACTTATTGTATATACAGTGCCAGTCAAATGTTTGGACACACCATTATTTAAAAATTGTCTGCATTGTAGATTAATGCTAAAGTCATCCAAACTAACATTATTTAGTAAACAAACAAGAGTTAAAAAAACAAAATATGTTTATATTTTACATTCTTCACAGTAGGCACCTCTTGCTTAGATGGCAGCTTTCTTGAGATTTTCTCAGTCAGCTTTATGAGGTAGTCACCTGGAATGGCTTTCAGTTAACAGCTGTGTCTTGTCAAAGATTCAATGAGACTTTACTGTCATTCGCATCACATGTAGTACATGAGGTGGAATGAAATTACATTCCTAAGGTCCCAGTTTTACCCAGTGTAGTAGCTTGATATAAATATTAAAAGTCTTTATGAGTTTATGCAGATATACAGACATGATATAGACAATATAATGTAAATAAAGACTGTACACTATGCATAGTTTTATGTCAGTGGTAACTTAGACTGTACAATGTCCAGAGTATTGAGCATGGCATGGGGAGATTAGCAGCAATTTATATGAATGAGTGGATAAAGAATAAATATTAGCAGCTTCAGTTAAAGTTAAAGTAACCAAGTGTAATAAGTGTCAGTGCGGTGTGTGTGTTTCCTAAGTGGAGTTTAAGAGTCTAACAGCCTCACAAATGAAGCTGTTCTTCATTCTGGTGGTTCTACACTTTATGGACTGCAGCCTCCTGCCAGAGGGGAGCAGGAAAAAAGTGAGTGTGCTGGGTGGGTGGGGTCCTTCATGATGCAGGTGGCTCTTTTTCTGCACCTAGAGGTGTAGATGTCCATGGTGGTGGGGAGGCTGACACCAACAATCTTCTGTGCAGCTTTCACCACCCTCTGCAGAGATTTCCTGTCTGCAGAAGAGCAGCTGCCATGCCACATATGAAGACCAGAGACCAGCTCGCCTCAGCCATCTGAGGAAGTAGAGCCGCTGATGTGCCTTCTTGACCAGACTGGAAGTGTTGTTGCTCCAGGTGAGGTTGTCAGTCAGGTGTACACTCAAGTACCTGTAGCTGGGGACCACTTCCACCTCAGATCCTCCGACGTGCAGGGGGAGGGGGGGGGCATGCTGGCTTCTTCTGAAGTCCACAATCATCTCCTTCATCTTTTTTTACATTGATGCAGAGGTTGTTTTCTTTGCACCAGCCCTCCAGGTGTTTCACTTCCTGCCTGTAGCCAGACTCATCACTGTTTGTGAAGCATCCAACCACAGCTGTGTCGTCTGCAAACTTCACAATTTGACAGCCTGGTTGGGTCGGTGAACAGTCATATGTGAGCAGAGTGAACAGGATGGGACTTAACACACAGCCCTGAGGGGAGCCAGTGCTGAGGGTTAAGGTGGAGGAGGTGATGTTGTGGATCTTAACAGACTGTGGACTGTTGGTCAGGAAGTCCAGGACCCAGTTGCAGAGTGAAGCATTTCAGTCCGAGTGAAAAGAGTTTGTGAGTCAGGGTCTTGCTGTGTCGACACCAACCTACGAAGTGTTTGTCACTACTCAGACCGATGTCCGTCCTTCACTTTGTGGACCTCCCGACCACGTTTCTTTTGTTGGAGACGTAGTTACATTTTTTTCTACTTCCTCTACTAACACCTGAAGTCTTCTTCGGTCGTAC
>BRDA01007515.1:43000-62898 GCA_036984385.1 Crenuchus spilurus | reverse complement strand
ATATTATCATTCTATGTTCTCTCTCTCTGTCTCTCTCTCGTGAATCTGCTGACCTGTTGTTATAATTTTGTTGTATCTTACTATTATATATGCATATATTACATTTTCTATTCATTAATGTGCAGTACATTGTCAAGTACATTTTTGTTTTTTACATTTTCAACTTTGACTCATTGTCAACTTTTCATCTTTTGAGTTTCTCCTATAGTCTCAAATGTTATCTTAGTCCTCTAACAGTATGTTTAAGGTATTACTGAATAATAATTAATATGACAAGTGAATCCAAACTTTTAAACATTACTATACAGTACATGTAGACAGACACAGTGGACAGACAACAGCCATGAGTGAAGCACACAGCACACAGACTAGAAGTACCTTTCCAGACAGATGGAGGACTTCACTCGGTTCCTTCCCAGACCTCTTCTGTTTGCATCAATCTAAGGTTTGTCATGACATATACACACACAATGTACAGCCACATCACACACATGTATAATAATAACCTAAACACAAATCACAAACCTTATTCTGTAACATGCAGAACACTGGAATCTTTTCAGATATAAAAACTTAGGTAACACTTTATAATAACTTTCATTAATAGTTCATTAACTAATGATTAATAACTGTGAATAAATCATTAGTCCATGAGAATTTCATTAACAAATGATTTACTAATGATTTGTTAACATTTGCAAAAATACAATCATTAGTAACTACATGAACTGTCATTTATAAACATTTGTTCATGTTCAAATTCTCATGAACTAATGATTTGTTCACATTTATTAATCATTAGTTAATGGCTTATTAATGGCTTAGTTATTATATATACAGCACTGTGACATTAAACTAATTTCATATCTCCCCAGTAAGACCAAGAAAACTCCAGCTGCCCTACCAATAGAACAGGAATTGAATGTGTTTCAATGGAGTTCCAATGGCACCAACCACAGATATGCAAGCAATTTAAAAAAGCAGTAATCTAAGCTACGGGTTACTCTACACAGAGACCCTTAGAGAAACAGGTACTTTATGATAGTTGTTGTGTCTTAAAGGTTAAAGTAAAGATGATACTTAAAATGCAGACAATAATACATTTAATTTCCCTATAGTACAGAACAATGCCGTCCTTTTCTTTTTCATCACTGTAAGTCACTATTTGATAACACTTCTCACTTTTGCCTGTAACTTTATTTATTATTATATTAGTTTCTCATACACTATCACTCAAATGTTTTGGGTCACCCATTAAACTGAACATTTTCCATGACAACACATACTTTAACTTCTTAAGACTCTTTGTTAGATATTAGATATCTGAATGTCTAAAATCATTCTTTTTAGAACTAAAATTAAAACATTATGGCTAAATTTGGCAGTCTTGTCAGGAACTGAAACCTGTTACTATTGAGAACAATTAAAAAATTTTTGGATCCATCAGAATCACATTTCTTTTAGCAATGGCAAGATTGTTTTTCTGACAGTTGTGCATTGCAGTAACTCATTTTGTCTCATGTCTACAGTGCTCTAGGAAGAGTCACAGGGAGACACAGGAGTAGACACAAAGCACCTACGACACTAAATTGCTGCGGACAAGGTCACCGATCACATCAGGAACACAGCACCACCAGACTGCTCTTGTTTTGGGCTATAATTGCTAACTAAACGCACTGTTTAGTGCAGTTTCGGTACCTTTTGTTGAGTTTCGGCCTGAGCGGCGCGTGCCACCACGGTTTCCTCACAGCTTTAAAAAGGCGGTCTGGTGAAGCTGAGTTCCTTGCACGCCCACTCCAAACTCACACCAGCTGTGGACAATCCACCTATTTAAACACTCTAAACCGCCGAAGCGTCAGCTGAGGTGTCAGGTGTTGTGTGCAGCCCACCTCGTATAAGACCAATTCGGGTAAAGACCTGCGAGTCTACCTGTGCGAGTCCACCGAGCAAGGCCACCAACAAGGCAGTCAGTCCTACTGCCTCAGCCATGTGCTATCAGTACATCCCCGTTATCGTTGGGTCCTACAGAAAGCGCAGAACTCTGTACCGGTACCAAAATCATGCTAACCTCAGGCCAGTAACGCAGACCTCTCCCACTTTCACTACTCTTTCCGTGGGTTTATGGAACTGCCAGTCAGCTGTGAACAAGGCTGACTTCATCGCCTCCTATGCAAATCATTTATCTCTGCAACTACTGGCTCTGACGGAAACTTGGATCAAACCAGAAAATACTGCTACACTGGCGGCACTATCAAATAATTATTCCTTTAGCCACACCCCTCGTCGTCCGGACGAGGTTGGGGTACAGGCTTGCTAATTGCTAACGGCTTACAATATAGCACTCTACTACCCCCAACCACATATACCTCTTTTGAATACCACGCCATACTGGTTTGCTCACCAGTCAAACTTGGTATTATTGTCATTAATCATCCTCCTGGGCAACTGGGCGAAATGAAATAGACATGTTACTGTGTGACATGAATATCCACCTTGACACCCCCAGCTCTACTGATTTCAAATCTCTCATGCATTCCTTCGATCTAGAGCTGGTCTCCAGCCCCCCCGACTCATAAAGATCCCCGACTCACTTAGATCTAATTTTCACACGTTATTGTGATGCTGACTCACTAACGGTCACTCCTCTACATGTATCAGACCACTTTTTTATTCAGCTTAGTATCAGCATTCACAGGAAAACTACTGCTGCTCCAGCCATGGCAACTTTCTGATGCAATCTCAAAAACCTTTGTGTAGAGCAATACTCATCGCTGGTCACCACTACTATGCCTCCACTGGGCTCATTCTCCGCTCTCAGTGTAAATGCTGCCATGAAAACGCTCTGCTCCACGCTGAGCTCTTGTCTGGACAGATTCTGTCCACTGACATCTCAAACTATCCTCACTAACAAGCCACAGCCATGGCTTAAAAATGAATCCCTCAGGGAGCTACGCTTAAAACTCTGGGCTGCCGAAAGGAAATGGCAAAAAAAGCGTATCATATCAGACCTATCAAACTACCAGTTACTCTTGGCTTTATTCTCAGACTGCCTCACAACTGTCAAAACTGACTTCTATCACAATAAGATCGGCTCTCTGACAGACTGTCGGAAATTATTCACAGCATTCAGATCGCTGCTGAACCCTCCAGCTGGTCCTCTGCCTACCTGCCTCACAGCAGAAACCTTTGCCTCGTTTTTCACCGGGAAAGTGACGGCCATCAGTAGCCAGTTCACTGACCCACCTACTGCCTCTGCTACTCAATCTATTTTGACCAAGAGAATTTTACATTCTCTTCATTTACTCCTCTCTCTGAGGAGGAGGCACTAGCCCTCCTAACATATAGCCGTCCTACTACATGCCCGCTTGATCCGATACCAACAGACCTTCTACTAACTATTGCACCTACTATTATTCCAGCCATCACACATGTAATAAACAATTCACTATCCAGCGATGAATTTACGTCTGCCTTCAAACAGGCTCAGGTGACATCACTACTTAACTCAACCCTGTCCAGGTTGACAACTTTCGGTCAGTTTCGCTACTGCCTTTCCTCTCTAAGTTTATAGAAAGGGAAGTGCACAATCAGGTCTCTGACTTCCTCAACCAGAACGACCATCTCGATTGTAACCAATCTGGTTTTAAAAAAGGACACTCTACTGAAACAGCTCTGTTGTCCATCACAGAAGCCTTAAAAACTGCCAGAGCTACCGGACAGTCCTCGGTACTCATAATGCTGGACCTGTCAGCAGCTTTTGACACGGTCAGTCACGACCTCCTATTATCTATGCTTTCAAACATGGATATCTCGGATACACCACTATCATGGTTCAGATCCTACCTCACTGAGCATTCATTTAAAGTGTCATGGCTAGGACAGCTGTCCTCTTTGCACTCACTGTCCACTGGAGTACCCCAAGGCTCGGTACTGGGACCCCTTCTTTTTTCCATTTACACTACCTCGCTGGGACCAGTTATCAGCTCGCATGGCTTTTCCTACCATTGCTTTGTTGATGATACTCAGCTCTATCTGTCATTCCTGCCTGATGATGACTCTTCCATCTCAGTGCGGATATCTCACTGCCTCTCAGATATATCTTCATGGATGAAGGATCACCACCTACAACTTAACCTCTCAAAGACTGAACTACTGGTCTTCCCCACAAAACAGTCGGTTCAACACAACCTCACCTTGACGATCGACTCTCTCTCACTCTCTCCATCAAAGGTTGTTAGGAACCTCGGGGTTATGTTTGATGACCAGCTTTCATTCACATATCATGTAGTCTCTGTTGCATGGTCCTGCCGCTTTGCATTCTATAATGTCAGACAAATCAGACCGTTCCAAGCGCAACATGCCTCTCAACTCTTGGTACTAGCTGTGGTTATCTCACGCCTGGATTACTGCAATGCTGTGCTAACAGGCCTCCCAGCCTGCACTATTAAACCACTACAGATGGTCCAGAATGCAGCAGCACGTCTGGTTTTTAACCATCCAAAATGGGCACATGTCACCGCACTGCTCATTGAGCTACACTGGCTTCCAATTGCTGCCCAGATCAAACACAAAGCCTGCACGATCACCTATAAGGTGATGACAGAGCAGGCTCCCTCTTATCTGTGCTCGCTCCTAAAAGCTTATGTCCCGGCCCGGTCGCTGCGCTCCTCCACTAACATTCACACAAAGCAATTCAGACTGTTCTCCTCAGTAGTTCCCAGATGGTGGAACAAGCTGCCTACCACCACTAGAGCAGAGGTGTCCCTCACTGGTTTCAAGAAACTCCTAAAAACCGAGCTCTTCAAAGAGCACCTGCTCTAGTGATCCCAACTACTCCCCGTGAGTACTGATATGCATTCAACATTCTATATTGGAATGTTAATTATTTAACTTTAGTATAACTTCTGCATTTGTACTTTTTATACTATTCTAATATTGTAATGTAATGCATTAGTAACTCCTTTTGAGTTCTAGCATCTCATAGACTTGCTCAGTGGTCATCATCTTCATCCACGAGATCTTCAGCAACTTCCTGATGCACTTCTTCTCAAAAGCCTGAATACGTCTTTCTTTCTCTTTCTTCAGTGTCATGGCTTCACATCCATATGTAGCTACTGGCCAGACCAAGGCTTTCATCAGTCTTAGTTTGGTGTTGGTGCTAATTGACTTGCTTTTCCACATCTTTGTCAATTTGACCATCACCAACATGCCCATGGCCATTCTTGTCTTCACTTCACTGGCACAGTCTGCAGGTTTTGTTACTCTGCATCCCAGATACGTGAAAGAGTCTACTTGCTCCAGAACTGAGAACATTGCACTTTCCTCTGAGTGCATTAGGCTCCCCAGTGACGGTGTATCAAGCGGTAGTTCTAAAAGAGGCGGTGGTAGTATCATACGAAAGAGGTCTTCACCCTCCTAGAGTCAGGGACAGTGCAAAGTGTCTACTACCACATTGGGAAGGGGAGAAAATGGGCAAAAAATATATATATATATATAAAATAAATAAAATAAAAAATAAACATGAACATACATACATCTTCTTAACTGCTTAATCCTGGTCATGGTCCCTCTACCCCTACTCTGGGCACTTGGCATGGCAGTACAACCAGATTGAGTTAGCCAAAACAAGGACAGGGCACCAGTTTATCTCTGGGCATGCACACACACAAACTCACATTAGGGCAATTTAGAGTAACCAATTCACCTGACCTCCATGTTTTTGGACTGTGTTAGGAAACAAGAGACTCTGGAGGAAGCCCACACAGACACAGGAAGAAAATGGAGTCTCCCATGATGGGAACTCTAACCTGACCACAGAGCTGAGAGGCAAACATGTTAACCACCAAGACACCCTAATAGTGAACATATAACATGAACATATAACATGAATACACAAGCATTTGTATAAGCACAACAAAATGCAGGTGTAACTTTCCTTTTATTGTCCACTTGGAGGATGAGTTGGCAGGTCTTTCAGTATTATGTGGCTCCCATATGAACATCTCTTTGCAAATACTGTAAACACACATTTTTTTTATTAAAAGTGATTCCAAACTGCTGAATACTAGTATGATATATAGTACTAAATATTTTTGCCACGCCCCTGCCTCATCTGCTCCGCCTCCCTGTGTCATGTTTTCTGTTGTGGTTGTGCCTTTCTGTGTCTCCCCATGTGTGGTTGTGTTGTTTCCTGTCTTTGTGATCCCACCCTTGTCTCGTCATTGGTTCCCTGTTGCATTATACGGCCATGTGTTCAGTCCTGTCTCCACCCCCTCCCACGTCAGGTCTTGTTAGTGTTCTGAGCTGTGCATTGTTATCCTTCCCTCTTTGGTCATCCCCTTGGAATCATGTCCTGTATAAAGCTTGTTCAGTGCTGCTTACTCTTGTCCGTCATTGTCTATGTTGTAGCTGTCAAAAGTTTATGGTTTATATGTTCACACTGAATAAATATTGTTTGGATCCCTTAGCCTGGATTCTGTCTCATCTCTAACCCACCACTGTTCATGACAATAGTACATATACTGAATATTAGTATACTACCATATATTACATTTACAGATCACAAAGCTGATTGTATTATAATGTTATAGAACATGGTGTTGTTTTTGTTATTACTGCTCACACTTGCATTTTCTGAAACTGATATTTGTTTATATTACTTTTACATTTTATTCGCAGAACAACAATATGTACAATATGTAGATGTCAGAATGTAAAACATTAGTAAAACATTAGCAATGTATGAGTATTTCAGTCCAGTGTAACCTGTAGGAAGTAGCGTTGATGTATTTCTGGGTGAACTGATGCTCAAAGGGGTTACTGTAGGACAGTCTAAGCTTTTTAGTGTAATCAAATGCATGTGCAGTGCAACAACAAACCATATGAAGCTTTTGCAAACAGCCATCTCAGTAGATGTGCTCAATAAAAAGTGACTGTGAGGGCATGACCAACAGAAAGGCAAAGGAGGCACATTAAGGAGTCAAGAATGACATATTTATTTATGCTTATTTATTGATGAACTATATACAAATGTTGGGCCCAAGCATATGTAATAACAGCGCATAGCATCTGAGCCAAAAACCTTCACAGCACTCTTTTAACATGCTAGTTCAAACCATTAGAGTACAATCACCAAGAAGAATTCAATTTAACTAAACAACACTGGTTCATAGTCTACAAACAATACATTGACCAAGACAATAGCTTATAACGAATACATTTTATTGTTTTGTTTTTACTATTTTTACACAGTTAGTTATCCTATAATAACTCTGGTTTACCCCCTAGGAAGTTTCCAGATAGTACACTCTATAGTACCCAGAATTCCTAGCAGGATTATAAAGACATGCTCAGTAGCCCTGCACTTCCTCTAAACTACCATACTGAACATATGGTTCTTGGAGAGTAGACAAACGAGGCAAAACAATTATGGTGAAAGAAATAAAAAAATATTAAAACTATCACATTGTATTGCCTGTATCTTCTTTACTAGTGTGCACTCTGTTGGGGGTGGAGCTTCTGAAGGAGCACTGAAGGGAGGGGTGTGTTGCTTTGTTTCAAATATCAATGGTTGTTTTCCAGAATGGTATACAGTGTCTTTAATTAAAATCTGGATGTGGTTTGAGTGGGCGGAGAGATGTTTTTGTGATGCTTTTTCTCAGAATTGACTGGGCTAATTAAGTGGTTGTTGAGTTTTGTTAGCAGTATTAGCCGGCTTGAAGCTCCCGTTCTAAATTTGGACTCCAAACCTGTTTTGGCTATTCAGCTATGTCAGACTTGAGTTTAAAAAGTGTAAATATGATTTTTGAGTGAGTAAAAGCTGTATACTGGTGTGATAAAATAAAACAATAGAGTTGATTTATTTACTGCATAAATATTATGTTTAAATGTAAATATATTAGCATTAGCATAAACATTGGTTAGGTGGTTGGAACACTTGTGCATGCCAGACACTTCTTCTGACATTTACCATTTACTGTTGATATATTTGTTGGCTAAGAAAGCAAGTCAAGGTTTTGTAAACTCAGTGAATGAATGTTGCCTCTTCTATGGTCTGTCTGGGACTGTGTCTGTTTTCTGGTCACAGATTAAGTGTCCTCGGGCAGTGAATTACTGGCCCCATTAGACTATACGTTTGAGGCATTTGTTTTGCTCTGCGCTTCGCATAAAAATGAGTTTGGTTGTAAAAACCCATTAGAGAAGACATATGGTCTTCTCTATGTCTGTGCAAATGGTCTCCTGCAATTCAACAGGTAGACATCTAATTATTCTAATATTAGCCAATGTTAAAATCAGATTAACACTGATTACTGGTCTTAATATAAACATACAACTGTTGCCATTATTGTTCAGATCATTTTATATTAACTACTGGTCAGCAATACTGTATATGATTGTTAGTACATCTACTAATCAGTAGAATATTAGTAGATTAACATCTGACTATCACGCTGAGCTGAGGTGGGGTGTTGGAAACAGGAGACAGATGTAAATCTAGGGTAGACTGGACATTTAACACAGAACACAGGATTAACAGTACAGTTTACAATGTCTCACGATGACAATGACAGCAAGAGGAGAATATATATATACTGTATATGGGCATTAATCAGAACTCACACAGAGAACAGACATGGACCATGAAGTGACATCACCGGGGGGCGGGGGGTATTTTGTTTTTGTATTTGTAGGTTTTGTATTTCTGATGTTTATGAGCTAAACTGACACTTTACATATAATGAATGTAAAATATGATTTTTGAAATACACTAGTATACAGTGCCAGTCAAATGTTTGGACACACCTTTTCATTCAATGTTTTTTTTTCTATTGTTTTCCTCTACATTGTAAATGAATACTGAAGTCATCCAGACTCTGAAGGAACACATAAGGAATCATGTAGTAAACTTAAAAGTGTTAAACAAACCAAAACATGTTTTAGATTTTAGATTCTTCAAAGTTGACGCACAACTGATGTCTCAAACACATTAAGAGGCAAGAAATGTAAGTCATGTCTTGACAAGACACAGCTGTTAACTGAAAGTCATTCCAGGTGACTACCTCATAAAGCTGACTGAGAAAATGCCAAGAAAGCTGTAATTTAAGCAAGAGGTGCCTACTGTGAAGAATGTAAAATATATTCTGGTTTGTTTAACACTTGTTTGTTTACTAAATAATTACATGTGTATTTCTTCATAGTTTGGATGACTTTAGTATTAATCTACAATGCAGAACATTTTTAAATCATGAAAAAACACTGAATGTCCAGAAGATGTGTCCAAAGATTTGATTGGTACTGTATGTCCAAGCCAAGAACCATTTAGGAAACTTTATTTTTAAACTATAATCTTGACTTAACTGTGTAGCAGTTGAATGGACAGTGAAACCATCCCTGGGACTTGTTTGTTGCTGCCTGTTATCATTGATGAGCAGGTCCAATCAACCAAGGACTCTGGTGGCTCACACTGACATCTCATCTGCCAGTTTCTGAAAATGCACATAACTAGACCTCTCTGGGGTGCAGCATTGTCCACTGAGGAGTTTGAATGGAATGCTTCACGCTTCTAGAACTGTGTCTGGCACAGTATCAGGAAGTGGAAATGTGGTTTCCATGGCTTCTGCATCCTCCATCTGGCATGCATCTTCAACTCCTTACTTCTGACAGTTTAATGTAATTCATTGCCATTCAGGAAAGACTTTGTATTCTCAGGCAATTCACATTAAAATTATTAAGTGTTATTTTCCAAAACTTAAGTAACCATCTCAAAAATAATATTTAGACAACTGTCCAAGTCTCAGATGTTGTTTATCAGCCAAGACATGTTCAGAGTCCAAATATTGCTTCCTTAGTTTAAAACTGGAGTTGCAACTTACTGTGAGCTTCTAAAATAGCAAAACCTGTTTTTAAGCTCAAAGTTGATCATACCATGTTTAAAACACATTAACTACTATGTGGACGTAGTTTAAGAGAAAATTCTACTATTTGTTAAAAATACTGAAAGCCCTATATCGGGTTTAAGGTAGATATATCTGAGAGAGTCATTTCTTTAGTCAATGCACATGTGACATTACCTCACCTTTCTGCATGTGGTTGTTTTCACATACAGATGATCCTTTAACTGCATTTTTCTTCTTTGAGCTTTTGAACTTTCTGGATTTTATTTGGCATTTTTATTATTCCAGTAAAAATGACATACTGGAAGTTTAAGGTTTTGACTGGGTAATTTAGAGTGGTGACAAGCATGAGGCCAACATACTGGCCATCAAAACTGCTGAACACACACAAACACATTTTCAAATGCAGCTATTGTTGTGCAATAATTACTGTTATGCACTTTATCACTTTTATCATTTTTCAACAGTGTACGATTTACATGCATGTTACACTGTGTAATGTGTGCATTATACAATTCTTATATCTATATTCTACTATGTATAGTCTAAATGCACTGTCTCCAATATATTTTGCACATTGGAGTATGGACAAAGTTCACTTTGACTTTGATATATAACAGCATATCTTTTTCAACAATGTCACTTGTTTTTATGATTATTCTTAACCATTTAACATTCTGCTCAACCATTTGGTAGAGCACATTTGAGTCACTATATCTTCTTGAAGAAGGAGTTAAACATAACACAATGTGATTGTGCCATCTCTACCAATTGGTAGAGCTGTGTTACACTAAAAAACATCCACTAGAGGTCACTAGAAATGCAATATTTTGTTGTCTAAATTTAAACCAGCAATTGTTCGTAGCCCAACCACAAGGGATAAACTGGTAAAAAAAGTTGAAAAACCATTACTCCTGTTCCACCACCACAGATGAGTGATGTGTTTAAAAAGTTAACAAAATTATCATGTTACTGAAGTTTTTGTGTTTGTAGTTTATGTTCTAATTTTACCATAAAGTGTCATCTTACTGTATGTTTAAAGTGTATATTTAAAAAAAAACTGTGGAGTCTTATTCTTACCTCCTACCTCAAAAATAAAATAAAATAATAAAAAAATTTTAAAATACAAAACTTTTTTTCTAGGTGAGGATATTAAGGGGTTATGAAACATGTTAAAGAATTAACTGAGATCACTATTTTTCTTTTCTAAACACAAACATGTTTTAGGATAAATGTTCTAAAATTGACAATAATAGAACATCATAAACATCTAATAATCTACGTTATGGACATCCAGAGAATGTCTTTATCACTTAACTGCAGTTAATGAATATTTATGTAGTGCTTTTCTAGACACTCAAAGCATTTTGACATTTAGATATGACACTACACAGTCCCTTCAACCCCCATTCATGGATGGTGCAATGGTAGCCAGCCCATGCCATAATATTCACCAAACATTAGTTATTATGCAGAAAGGTGTTTAGAGACTGCATTTGTTTTTGAAGATAAGTATGATTAGGAGAGGGCAATTTAGCCAGGAGCACACCTCTACTTTTTTAGAGGATATGACTAGGAATGCTTTCTTAACACCAAAGAATCAGGACCTTGCTATCATGTACATGGTACAGTGGAGTATATGGTGCATTGGGATCCTCGCCAACACACTTCTAGCATCCACACTAGATTTTTCCTTAGTTGTCTCCCATTCAAGTACTAACCAGACCCAAGCCTGCTTAGCTTCAGTGGATTTGCATATTACATTAGACTTTTTCTACGACTGCTATGACTTATGAATAATGTTCACATAACCAAAACTGGCAAATTAAGGCAATGTTTTTAGAACAACAACTTATCATGGAAATGAGTATCCTTTTAAAATATAAGATAAGGTAAAGTAAGAAGATAATGACATTTTGTTGTATCCTGCCAACAGATGAGTAACTGCTCAAACAGACTAGACTTTGTCCCAGTGATAACCAGGAAGTAGTTATGACTTCTGGGCTCAAGACAAATCAATACAAAGATTAAGAAAGATGCTTCAACATCTGACACTTGATTTAGGTCTACTACATAGACTCAACATGGATTTCCTAAGACCCAAAAGGCAATGTGAAGAGGCCTGTAACAGGATAGATAGGCCTATGAGGCGTGTGCTTGGAGCACCCAATTTCAAAGATGTCTTTCATTTGACAAGATGGGAAAAGTGTCTTGCAGTTTTAACTGGTATTATAAGACCTACCTTAGGGCAAGGTAGCAGCTGGCTCCAATGTCCAGATGGGTCCTGTGTGCTATTCTCTTAATCTCATGTTCTGTGCAGGATGTGAACATCTGACATACTTTAAAAGAGTTTTCAGTTTTACATTAACAAACAATGAGCACACTCATTGCAATACTGACAGGGGAGAGCCAGACTTCAAGGACTGGCATATCATGTATTAATGCTGACTGTCCAGTTGAGCTGTTGGGGAATTCACAAGTACATTTCAGGGTTATGAATGAATGAATGAATGTTACACTTATATAGCGCCTTTCTCAAACCCAAGGACACTTTACAATCCACACACTCCATTTACACACACTCAACCAGACACACCTGCCTTATCACAATCTTTTCTGTTTTTGTTGAACCATCTCTCTCTGTTTTATGATGTAACATTTTCTTTATGTTACACTGAGGTCGGTGATGTCCGTAGATGATGCTAAGACTGCTTAGTGTTTATGTCACCTGTCTTTGACTTAAAGCATAAGCACCAGCTAAAGGACTTCACAGATTTCATTTTTCTACCGCTGAAGAGCTGTGGAATGGGAGTTAAACTGGAAAATGTGTTTATGTGGCTTTAAACATGACTAACAAGTTCACAACATTTCACAAATATTTGTATACTAGTCATGTGACAGTGCTGGTGGAAGATTGTTGTGTTGGCAGCTAATGAGAATGTTTTGGATATTGAAAATGAGAAAATAAGGCTCAGTTCAACCAAGTTGCTGCCTTCAAAATATCCAGCACAAAGAAGCAGAAAGGAGTGACTCTCTCTTACAAAAAACTCTTTTATTAAAAATGTTAACACGTCCTGACGTTTCAACCCGCAAGGCCTTAATCAGACAAGACACAAAATATTTTTTGTTGGGTAGAACAATTTTAAAAGTCCAACAAGGATCAGCACTAATTGTGGTAGCCAACAAATTTTGAACCACATGATGAAAAGGACACAACATTATGGACAAGAGTGAAAATAAACAGGAAAGCCGGCCTCTACAGCTCCCTAAACTTTAAAGGTACACTCTAGCTAAGAGATGGAACAACAAGCAAAAAAGGAAAACCAATGACCAGTACAGTACAACCGTTTTTGTTCTATCCATGGCCCCACCTCTGTCCACGTGCCTCCTTTGTTTACATCTGCCATGTGCCATCTTTTCTGCGCGTGCTCATTTGTGTCTTCATCATGTCTCCACCCTCAGTTATGTCATGTCATTGTACAGCCCTGCTGTGTCATCCTATGTTTCATTAAGTGTGCTATAAAGCCTCACTAGTGTTACAGTCACAGTTCATAGTTCTGTACATCTACAGAGTCATTGTATTGTCTTCATTGTTTTGTATGTCTTCATGTTTAGTTTTTGTCATAGCCATAGTTCAGTTTTGTTTACTTAGCCACAGTTCTCCTGTTTTCGAATTTTTGTAATAAAGCTCTGTTGTGTTTGGAATATGTTGTTTGACAATTACATTGTTACTTATTTACATAACATAATTTAAGTTGTTTTTAAAGGTGAGAGATGTGCCTTTCTGCTTCTTTGTATTTGATATTGAAAATGGCAGAGCCAGTTCTTCATGTTTTTCTGAATTTCTGAATCATATGAAGACAATGAATCATCAGTGAAGTGACAGTAAACCCTAATAACAATACAACCCTGCAGCAGAGATTACCAACTAAGTTAACTTTTTACTTGTGCACATGTACTCAAAAATATTCAATCCATACAGCAAATACAGTGGTGTGAAAAAGTGTTTGCCCCCTTCCTGATTTCCTGTTTTTTTGCATGGTTGTCACACTTAAATGTTTCGGAACATCAAAACCAATTTAAATACAGTATTAGTCAAAGACAACACAAGTAAACACAAAATGTTAGTTTTAAATGAAGGTGTTTATTATTAAGGGAGAAAAAAAATCCAAACCTACATGGCCCTGTGTGAAAAAGTGATTGCCTCCTAATCCTAATAGCTGGTCGGGCCACCCTTAGCAGCAACAACTGCAACCAAGTGTTTGTGATAACTTGCAATGAGTCTTTTACAGCGTTGTGGAGGAATTTTGGTCCACTCATCTTTGCAGAATTGTTGTAATTGAAGGGTTTTCAAGCATGAACGGCCTTTTTAAGGTCATGCCACAGCATCTCAATAAGATTCAGGTCAGGACTTTGACTAGGCCACTCCATAAGTCTTCATTTTGTTTTTCTTCAGCCATTCAGAGCTGGACTTGCTGGTGTGTTTTGGATCATTGTCCTGCTGCATAACCCAAGTTCGTTTCAGCTTGAGGTTACGAACAGATGGTCGAACATTCTCCTTCAGGATCTGTTGGAGACAGCAGAATTCATAGTTCTATTTATCACAGCAAGTCTTCCAGGTCCTGACGCAACAAAACAGCCCCAGACCATCACACTACCACCACCATATTTTACTGTTGGTATAATGTTCTTTTTCTGAAATGCAGTGTTTCTTTTACGCCAGATGTAATGGGACACACACCTTCCAGAGTTCAACTTTTGTCTCTTCAGTCCACAGAATGTTTTCACAAAAGTCTTGGTGATCATTAAGATGTGTTCTGGAAAAATTGAGATGAGCTTTAGCACTACACTTCCAAGGTTTGCATAAAAAAACCCTTCTTGTGAGCCATTAGAGAGGTAATGTGATGTAAATTAGAGTCTGTAGGGTTAGGGTGTAGGGTCTAGGGTGCATGTCATAGGGCAAATTTTGTTTTGGTATTCGGCCTCGGCCACTCGGCTCAAATCGGCTTCCGCCGCACGCTCGGGTCAGCTCGTGTGTGTGTGTGTGTGTTTGTTTGAATACGCGCATGCAAGCCTGTAGCATGATTCCTGCTCTATTATTATATATAAATATTTTTTTTCCTTTGTGGAAAGAGGACTTACTCTCTCTAAAACTGAGGGACACTCTCTGTCAGACTGAATGTTCGACGATGCACTGATTTGCATGACAAGCACAGTAGAGCAGCAGACAAAGGGTGTTAATGGCTCCAACATTCCAGCGCGAGGGACAGAGACGACGAAAATTTTAATCAGGTTGGAAATTCTAGTGTTAATGGCTCCAGCATTCCAGCGCAGGGGAGAGAGACGACGAAACTTTTTGTCAGTTTGGGAATTCTAGTGGTATGTTCTTTTTGCTCAGTGGCGGTTTTCGTCTAGGAACTCTGCCATGCAGGCCACTTTTGCCCAGTCTCTTTCTGATGTTGGAGGCATGAACACTGACCTTAACTCTGGCATGTGAGGCTTGCAGTTCTTTGGATGTTGTTGTGGGGTCTTTTGTGACCTCTTGGATGAGGCTCTCACTGTGGTTTGCTGGATTCCAAAAGCTTTGGAAATGGCTTTATAACCCTTTCCAGACTGATCAATCTCAATTACCTTCTTTTTCAATTGTTCCTGAATTTCTTTGGATCTCGGCATGATGTGTAGCTTTTAAGGATCTCTTGGTAGACTTCACTTTGTCAGGCAGGTCCTATTTAAGAGATGCCTTGCTTGATAACAGGTGAGGCAATAATCAGGCCTCAGTGTGGCTTGAGACAGTGTACTTAGGTGTGAAAAACCACAGTTAAGTTTTAACAAGTGGGGCAATCACTTTTTCACACAGGGCCATGTAAGTTTTGATTTTTTTTCTCCTTTAATAATAAACACCTTCATTTAAAAATAGCATTTTGTGTTTACCTGTGTTTGACTAATATTTAAATTGGTTTGATGTTCCAAAACATTTAAGTATGACAAACATGCAAAAAAAAAAAAAAAGGAAATCAGGAAGGGGGCAAACACTTTTTCACACCACTGTATATGCTTTCCAGTAATCATTAAAGTATGAATAAGGTATGTACCTGTTAACAACAATGAGTAGTGCAAAGGAATTTTGAGTGGCAAACAAGCAGCAACCCAGCTTGGATCTTTCAGTGACTGCATAGTGAGCAGTGCTTGAACTGGGAAGACACAGAGAGGTAGATTTTTATAGAGATGAGGGTAAACCCATTTTTACTGCTGATAATCAAAAGATAAGAACTCATATTTCAAACTACTAATGTGTTTCATACTTTCATGTCAGCTGGTGCTTAGCATTTAAAAGAGAATTCCTCCAAAAATGCACAGTTCAGTGATTACTGGTGATTCATTCAGACTGGTTTGATATTAAATTCTCCATTCTAGAGAAACCTGTTGAGTGTGAAACAGCCGTGGTGATGTTGTGGTGCCGTGGTGATGTATTAAAAAGTACTAAAAGCTATCACAGAATGCCATGAAGTTGTTACAAATAGAATACCTAATGCCTGGATCTCTAGTTTTACAATAAGGTTTTGGACTAAAATACATATTTTAAATATGTGATGTAATGGTACATGGAAGACATTATTAAGGTAAATACCCTCTTCAGGTTTTACATTGTTTCACTATTATCAATGTTGCTTAAAAATTTCACAAGCACTGTACAGTGCCACTTAAAAATATTTTATATTCATTACATGTAAAGTGACTTTTCAGGCCTTTTTATTGTTTACTGTTGTATGTCAATACAGAAATCTAGAATATCAAGTTATTAGAATATTTAATTTTCAGCTTGAATTAATATTACTTACTGTATCAACAAATACTCGTATCAGAAAAACTTGAGATGTGTTACTTTATGTGTAATGGATATAAAATTAGACATAATTAAATTATGAACACAGACCTTTTCACAATATTCTAATGACGGGAGATGCACTACGAGATTCACTAATTATTTTAGCTAGATATAATTTTGTCATGTCTTCCTTCATTTGTTTGTTTAGCCATGTGTTTTAGGCTACGTCTACATTACAAGCCACATTGCTCAAATCCCATTTTTTATTCAGATCAGATTAAACTCTCTTGATGGTTCATATTTACAAATGTTAATGTAAGTGAACTGTATCTGTTAGTGATGTGATCAAATCTGCGCCTGAATCGGCTCGCATGCGCACATAAGTTTTGCTTTATCACGAACAAAATGCATCATATCTGTGCAAAGTTGCCAGGTTTGCAAAAATACAGTTGCGCTAAAACTTCAGAATTAGCGATTTGCAGGATTTTTGCACTAAATAACAGAAGTTGAATGAGAAATAGAGATTTGAAAAATAATTACGTTTTAAAGCTCATTGCTAGTAGTAAATTAAAGCTAGTTTCTCTTTGTGTAGTGTGACTTTCTGTTTAAAAAATGGGGGCTCTGGCAATGCTGTATTTGTGAGACTTCTGATTGTAGTAAAACTGGTAGAACAGATGTGGCTGATGTGTGATTGTGTTTTGCTCAGGAGGACAGTAAACAGGTGCTGGACTGTACATGACCAGGTGAAGAAGGTGAATAAATGCCAGTTGGCTGCTTTTACTGTTTTTACAGTGACATGAGTAAATGAGAGAAGCCAACACTGCCTCACCCACTATCAGAGTTGCCAGGTTTTCGGTTTTCATGCCAAATTGGGCTTGTTTGAAAATCCAGTCATGGGTGAAAATTCAAGCGTGGCGGGGTGCGGTTTTTTGGGCTACTTTTAAAAATTACCGCAGCCGCCAAAAAACAACAAGAAAAGTGGGTGTTGGAAGATTTAATGCAACAATAAGAACAAGGAGAACATAAGGCAGTACAGCATGAAGAGGAGAGAGGGAGAGACCGAAAGAAAGAGAGAGAGAGACACACACACACAGAGACAGACAGAAGGTGAAGAGAAAACAGTCGCTAGCTATGCCAGGTAAACGGGGGAAATACGGGTATTGCAAGGACTGGGAAAAAGAAAAAGGTTTGATATAATGGATTAAAAGTGTTCCTAATGATGAGAAAAAGGCATATTGCAAATACTGCAAATGTGAAATGAAAAAGTTCCTTTTTTTTGCTAATTATGTTTCTATTAAAAGTTCTTGACTGGGATATAAAACTGTTAGAAAAGAACTAATAAACACTAATGTTACCATATTATTAATGACTGATAATAAATCCCTTATAAACAAAATATTAAGTCATACACTCATAGTTGTTTTGCCATTTGCTTCAAACATGTGACAGGCATATTTTGGGCTAGTTCAAGCTTCTGAAGGGCGGGTTTTAGACTGACTTTGGGTTGGATATTTTTGCTGGACCTGGCAACCCTGCCCACTATGCATGCGTACAAGCAAAAAGACATGAAATCTGATCTGACTGTCACATTTAAATTGATGTCCATGGATCTGATACGTATCTGATCTAGAACCACATATCAAAGTGACTCAAATCTGATTTTAAAAGATGGGATTTGACACGCCCACAGAGACCTGAGAAGATCAGATCTGAGCCACATTAAAGGCACAGTATGTAGTTTCAAGCGACATCTAGTGGTTTAGTGTCCATATTGCAACCAACTGAAAACTATTTCCACAGCCCCCCCCCCTTTGATACTCCTAAACGCGATGTCTAATAGCAGCTTTAGCGCTAGTGATATGTCAAGTGGTAAGATTAATTTTAATTAGAAATTTAGGAAATGTAATATGTAAAATTATCATAGCTACAATGCAGACGAAACATATTTTCTGCACTTCAGTAGTGCTTTTGTAAACGTTAGCTGTTTTCTGTACAAACACAAGATAATGTAACAAAGTAAACACATCAAACTTTTTTTTCATGGCAAGACGGCGGCACGCAGTTGAGCAGCAGCTTCTCACGCTCGTAGCATACCCAGTTTTAGTAGTTTTTATGTCAGTTTACGTCGGTTCTGATACTGAATTCTCGCGCCCTAGGCGACAGAGTTACAGCCAAACCAAACTCATTCAGATAAGAGACAGTTTAGCCACAGAAGCAGCAGCTTTGAATAACAACGTTCGGGCTGAGCTGAGCAGACTACGGCTTCTCCGGACACCGGCCTGCCGGAACGGAACACAGGCCGGGAGGAGGAGGCGAGACCGGCAGCAGAAGCGGGGGCAGCGTGCTAGCCAGGCTAAAGGCTAATGCTAAAAAAGTCCCCTGATTCCATCTATTTTCCTCTCCAACATCCGCTCTCTGGACAAAAAGCTGGACCTCCTGCGGCTGAGGATGAATGTTTCTGAGGGGATGAGGAACTGTGCATTGATTTGTCTCACAGAAACATGGCTGAACCAGAGCATGCCGGACTCTGCCTTCCAGTTCGCCGGCCAGCAGCTCTTCCGAGCGGACCGTAACCAGCAGTCCGAAAAAACCAGAGGGGGCGGCTTAATAATTTACATCAGTGAAGGATGGTGCACAAACTGTGTGTTGGTAAACAGCCACTGCTCTGAGGCGAGCATAAGAATCTTGACGAGCATAAGAATGTTCTGCCATCTTAACAAATAAACCAAAAAACCTTTCTTCTTGCTTCTTCTCCGTGTATTTCTTCTTATTGAGGTATATGTGTATTTCTTCTTCTCCTGTTTTATGTCAGCCAACAGTAAAACAAAGCTACAGCACCATCGAATTTGAGTGGCCAATTCATAATGGAAAATCGTCTTAAATGTTACTAGTGATTATTTTTACTAATTTTTGTGTAGATTAGTAATATTTGATTCTTCAGCAAACTAATAAAATGGAATCTTACTCGACAAATATAGATGTAACCAGCGCCCAGCTTGTGGCGGTACTACGTAGCGGTACAAAGATGTCATCAAACTTTTCCTGTTTGTCCGATCGTTTGACCTTTTGGCAAACACAACATTACTACTTAACCGGTGAGTTTAAGCTACCACGACATCGAAACAAAATGACAACCGACTGTATTTTGTCCTCTTCTTCTTTATGTGTATATGGAGTTA